>CAKNYM010043317.1:26515-49918 GCA_932195095.1 Andricus curvator
TAACCGTCGCTCCTTGGGGGACCTTACGGTGTTTTTCAACCAATTTAACCTTATATTTAGAAACGAGGAAATTCAATTTAGATTAAGGCTGTGGGAACGGTGTCAACAAAAAAATGTCGAAATCTGTGGAGTACTCAAATTTTGCCACTAAGATTCGATAAATCGGGATTAAGGTTTTAAAAAGGCACTTTGAAAATTTTCTGGACCCCGGAAGGGGTTTCGCGGTGGCAGGACATCGGGTAAGTCTGGTTTTTCGAAAAAATGAATAGAACTGCTAAAAAGTGAGAGTGGAAGAGCGTAGCAATGACCTGAAGTGGGAAGGAAGCCTAATGACTGTAGGATGACAGCTTCCGCTCGATAGCTCGATCGTGCTGTGAAAATTCACTGTCGGTAACAGCCGCGTTGTAATGCCCGGAGATTGATTCGCGCGCGAAATTCAAAAATGGAATTTAAACCATTGCTGTGTGGAACTAGAGTTCACCTCGCGTTGTGCTGAATATGAATATAATTGAATTTCAAATCAACAAGCGGAAAAGACCGAATTTGGAGTGTGCAGAATAAAGATGAAATTTTTATTCAGAGACTAGACGTTTACAATGAGAGAACAACCGTACGGTTTCAATTTCGGAGATCGAGTGTTGATCCTCGCCCACGCAGGGGCTGCTGTGGGTCCGCGCCCCTCCACCAAAAGGGGGTTGGGCACTGGGGTTGGGCCTCTTTTTCGTTTCGTTCGCTTCTGTTCCAACGCATACTTCTGGTTTTCTCTAAACTCCTAATACTTGAAATACATATATTTGCCATTTCTAAATTATTTCCTAGCTTAATAATTACGTTTTAACGCTAACTCGCTCTTACTTCTATTTTACCCTAAACAACTGATACTCAAAAAATATATGTTTTCCTCTTTTTTGTATTAATTCCTAACTTTAACAATTAACATCTAACTCTAACTCATCAAACGTAGTTCTGTAATAGTGTAATGTAGCATATATTAATTGTTCACTTGAAAGTGAATCGATAATTTTATGAACAAATACAAAAAGGGTAATAGTGTTTTAATTTCGATTGATTATAATCCTAAACTCCTAATCCTTCCAAAAATATCTTACCGCTTATTGTCTCAATGATATTTAATTCGAATTGTATTATTTATCTAACTAATTGAGAACTAATTTCGATAATTTCGGAATAACCTATCGAAACAAGTGCATAAGTAAATGAATTTATCAATAATAATAACAAAAGTAATAATAATAATGATGATGATGCTTCGTGAATATAAGCGCCACAATCGATTTGACTAATAACATGAGGAGAAGAAAGTTCAATTACGGGTCGATCCTAAACTTATCTATAATTTATGAAAATCTAACTGCAAATATTTAAATTACAATTCAAAGTTCTGAATTAAAGCATATCGATTATCTGGTGAGATATATATATATATATATATATATATATATATATATATATATATATATATATATCGGTTTCGATTCCTTTGGAATAGAACTGAAGGGCCTATGACAAAGCCACCGAACGCGTCCTCGGGTTGCGGATAGAGGCTCCCTGTACCAAGGGTATCTGTTGAATATGGTTACAATGATTAATAACCAGTCGCGGACAATTGTCCAAGGATGGCCCCAAAGGAATAATCCCTAAGCGAAGGCGTAACAACCGTGCCGAAAGCTGAATGGCACCTGGGTAAGGTGTCTTAAACGGTGACTCTGGGATACCAGGCGATCTCTCAGAGTACTAACCTCATCCTTGCACGCGGGGCTCTACAAGGATGGACGAACCCTTTCCCTAGCTGCTCATGGGAACAACAATGACACCACCAAAACACCGAATTGTTGTAGATGCGGTTCCAAACGATCGAACGCGCAGAGCACCCGACAATGGGTTGGCAATCAATGCCGATCATCCTAGAGTTCGGGGTGCTGAAAATAATTTAGATGGAAACACGAAGACGAACCGGCGAAACGCCCACATTCAGTGGACGGATCAGCTCAAGGAAGACTTGTTACACTGCTACGATGCCAGCATTATCCCTGTTCACCGAGGCTTTATGGCGCGTATGCACACTCTGTGGTGCCAGAAACACCCAGAACTTCAGCACGTTTCGCATCAGTCTTTGCGAAATCAAACCGACTACCTCCGGAAAAATGGATATGTACGCGGAGCGCTTCCCCAACCGCTGCTTGATCAAGCTGAAGACGAACATGGGGAAGCGACATTAAGACCAACCGCAGAAAGCAGGCACCTTCTGAGAGATGATCGCAATTTCAGTACAAGGAGGAACATTAACATGCAAGTCCCTCCTAAGCCCCAAGATCTGACTGAAATGGATGCCTCCATTCGCAGAGATATCTCGCAAGAGTCCGACCTCTGGACCATCAGTTGCTCAGTTTATGGTGCTGCGAGAACTTTGGCTGATTCAAATCAAAGGCTAAAACCGACGATGGATCAAAAGACCAAAAGACGCTTGCATCAACTGAACAAGAAGATTCGATGTGCAAGACAGAATGCGTCCCGTGTTCAATGTGTGATTGACTATGTACATAACATCTGGTAGACCGTTCACGGAAAGGGTTCGAAAGTTCGCCCAAGAACTAAGGATCCTGAATCACACACTAAACAAGTCAAAGCTGCTGACACTCCAGCAGCATATTGTTGACAAAATACGGCTGTTATCTGACGCAAGGAGGAGAATACAGAAGAAGGAGAGATGGATCAGGGAGTATAATAATAATAATAATAATAATAAATCTTTATTGAGTTCATAACAAGAAGGATATGTACATGGCAGTCAGAGTTAATATACGAACCCAAAGGGCGAGGTACAGCTTAAAGCTGCTTTCAAACCTAACATCAACAGTTTCAACAGTTTCTCGCTGGCCCATCGCGCCTCTTCAGCGATCTCCCTGTTTCTGTAAAAAATCCACCCAAGCCCAAGGAGGTAGAGACTTTTTGGAGAGAGGTGTACAAGATCCCGAAAACACTAGAGTTAAGAGAAGATACTGACAATATCATCCGCTTCAAGGAGTTTTGCGACAACCTCATAAAATCTGAGGAGGAATGTCCACCAATCACTGCCGAAGAGGTGAAAAAAGCACTTAGAGGCACGAAGAACTTTTCCGCTGCTGGACCAGATTGTATCAAGAACTTTTGGTGGAAGAAGTTTACTTTTACACACGAACATTTGGCCCGCATATTCACCTCATATTTAAAATCGGAGACGCCCATTCCGCAGTGTCTGGTGTTAGACGGCACTATACTCCTGCCGAAAAAAGGCAACTTGTCCAACCCATAGAATTACAGGCCAATAACTTGTTTGAACACATTGTATAAGATCTTTACAGCTATCCTAAACAACAGGATTGTTCGACGAATTGAGCCTGTATGGCGAGAGATGTACGAACAACGTGGCTCGAAAAAAGGTGTAGCAGGCTGTCGAGAGAACCTGCTAATTGACAGGTGTGTCTGTAATGACGCTGCAGCCCATCAGCGCGTCCTGTCAATGGCCTGGATTGACTACCGGAAAGCTTTCGATTCAACCTCTCATAGACTTATCATCTGTCTGTTGGAAAGCTTGAAGGTACATCCACACATAGTGAGATGCATAGAGAGATTGATGCCTCTTTGGAAAACTAGATTTACTATCTCATCTAAAAATTATCGTCTGACAACGAACAAGGTCACCTTCCAGAGGGGCGTCTTTCAAGGTGATACCATGAGCTCTTTGCTTTTTTGTATCACACTTTTGCCTCTATCTCTCGCACTACGAAATTCTCCTGGATACCTCTGTGGCGACACTAATCAGCGCGAGCATAAGGTCACACATGTATTCTATATGGATGACCTGAAGATCTATGCCTCTGGTAAAAGTAAACTTCAAACTGCTATAAATATCGTCAAGAACTACACAGGAGAGATTGGGATGAACTTTGGTTTGGACAAGTGTGCCAACATTAATCTGAAGAAAGGAAGATTACTGGCGTTCCCAAGGACCCTCAGCTTGTGGATATAAGTGTTATCAGACATCTTAATACTGGAGAGACCTATACATACCTGGGCGTGCCTCAAAACCGCATTCAGGACGTAACATCAGTGAAGGAGTCTCTGCGAAGCAGATACAAGCATCTTCTTCGACAGATTTGGTCTTCCAATCTGTCGGCGTTGAACAAGGTATCTGCGAGTAACATGCTTGCCGTCCTGGTTCTACTCTACTCGTTTGGGGTGGTTCAATGGACGAAGAACGAGCTTAAGGCCCTTGATGTCACCACACGTAAGATCATGCATATGCATAAAAGCTTGCTTATCAATTCCTCAGTTCCGCGATTATACATTTCACGCCGTCAAGGCGGACGCGGACTTCTGAATCTCCAGTGTCTTCATAACCGGATTGTTCTAAGTACAGCTTACATCGTTGCGAATGGCTGAGATCCTCTCCTAAAGATGGTCAGGAACCACGAGATGATTGGCCTGAATTTTAACATCAGAAGTGAGGAAAGTGCATTACTCCATCTAGATGCTTCACTTCTAAAAGCTGAAGTAAAGAAAGCAGAGTTTGGAAAATTTCACCAACAGCTACTCGACAAGAAAATGCACGGAAACTTTCACAGAAATGTAGAAAAACAGACCTTGTCGAAGCAGCAAACTCTTCCTCTCCTCAAATCATCAGGGCTTAATTCAGGTACAGAGGGTTTTATTTTCGCATGCCAGGATGGTGTCATTTCCACCTTAGCATACCGTGACTGCATTTTATGTCAAGAAGTTCCCAGTGATAGGTGCAGATCGTGGCATGCACACGCTGAGTACCTAGAACACATACTATCAGGGTGCCCGACCCACGCAGGAACTACGTATATCTATAGACATAATGCGGCCCTAAGAGTCTTTTATTACCATCTTTGTCGCTCTTACGGTGTTGGTCGCGACCCTGTCCTGCCGAACGATTTTCGGGCAGCAGTCTCCGTTGCTCACTCGAGGCCTGACATTGTTCTCCAAGACTTCGAGAAACGAAATTTAATCGTGATCGAATTCTCGGCTCCGTCCGAATACAACATCACTGCAAAGGAGAAACAAAAAGAAGAGAGGTATCAAGACCTTAAAAAAGAGCTGCAACGACTGTACCCAAAATATTCGATGCAAGTAATTGTCCTTGTGATAGGTGCTTTTGGAGGTGCGAAACTATCGCTGGTTCGTAATTTTAAAGCCATACCCGCGTGCCAAAAATATGCCAAGGCACTTGCGAGATGGATGCAGAAAGCTGTCGTCCTTGGGTCGCTTCGTGTCCTCAAGACACACGAGGGTTTCGCCGGCCTGTCGTTGTGATTTCGTCGTTCCCTGTGACCACCCATCTCACGGTTGTGAGACGTGGCCATAGGTGTGATTTACTGCGGTTCTACTGGGGGCTATTGACATTTTTTTTAGTTGGCAGTTGCTCTCAGTGAGACCCTGCGACCGGAGTAAAAATAAAACCTTTGGGGTTTACTTTTCCCGCTGCACAGTGGGCTGGCTCAGGAATTTGCAATTAAAAATTGTCTACAGGTCGCAATTGTGAACGGATTTAAACGTTTTTTTTAGAAATGATCAGCAGTAAATTTTTAAGAAAGCTTATGGAGTATATTTATTAATTTTTGTTTCAGTATAATTATTTATTCAACGCAAGTTTTTTTCTCTGAAGAAAATAAAAAAATAATCTCGATATGTATCATATTTAACGTAGATGTACTTAGAAAACATAAATAATTCATTTTTAATATTTTTATTGTTCTTTAGTGTAAATAATTTTCGAATTCAAGCCTTTTCAGGAAAAGCCGATTATTTAAAGCGAATTTACAGACTATATATTCCATACAAGTCACCAGTCTATTATTTGTAATAATTAGATTATTAATAACAATAATATAATAATAATACAACAGTAATACAATAATAATTAATAATCTAAATAAATTAATAATAAATTATTATAAATTATTTATTTTATTATTAGATATTATTATCATCAATAAATTAATATAACAATAATTAAAAAAAAAACTAACCAAAAATGCCTGAGACATTAATTGTCAACAATAATAATAGGGATGTGGCGACCCCATCGCCCGAGAGCTCCGGCTCTTGCAGTCAGCCACGTTGCTTTGGGCTAACTCTCCAATGCAATGAATTATGCGGTTACGACACCAGTATCGCGCAGTGCCACCCACAATAGGCCTCTCTCGGATGGAAGCCATGGTTCAGTTGGGAGTGGTAATAGGACCGAACCGAGGCGACGAACAGGCAATGGCCCCGGACAAACGCGAGAACATCGATTTAAGTGGTCGGACCAACTCAGGAGGGACTTCCTTACCTGTTGGCAAAGAAGCTCACCGGCGCGAAGAGGATGCATGCAGAGGTTACATAACCGTTGGGTCAATATGCACCCGGAATATCAACAAGAAGAAGAGCAACATCCTCCATCGAACATTCCCCCCGTTCCAGCAAGACCACCTTTGCAGATAGCCGATAATGCTAACATGAGAAGTAGGAGATCTATCCACCAAAATGTCGTTCTCAGGATGGACAAATTAGCTGAAGCTAATACTGCTCACCCCGATTTGCTCCCCGAAGATGTTAATCTCTGAAATCTGAACTGTGTTCTTTACGAGAAGGCGGTCTCCTTGCTTAGCGACAGTAGAAGTAACGATACTTCAGTACGTCTGAGTAAGACTCGCGAGCGTATTGCACAGCTTCAATTTAAAATTGAAACGGCGAGACGGCATGCATCAAATATTCAGTGCGTGATTAGCTACATAACATTAAATAAAAAATTCACTCCAAAAGTTAGGGCACTTGCTCGAAAATTAAGGAAAGCAAATCACACGCTGAACAAGTGTAAACTGTTGACCATCAAGCAGCACTGGACGCAAAAAATAAGATCTCTTTCAACAGCGAAACAGCGCCTTGAACGGCGAGTAAAGTGCATTCAGGAAAATTCCTACAAGCTATATCACATATAAGAGGGGAGTCTTCCAAGGAGACTCTCTAAGTCCGATACTTTTCTGCATCTCCCTCTTGCCTCTATCTATTGTGCTCCGAGGCAAAAGCTCTGGATACCTATGTGGCCCGCCGAACAAAAGAGAATATAAGGTCAACCACCTTTTATACATGGACGACCTTAAACTCTTTGCTTCCTCGAAAGAGGACCTTAAAATCCTTGTGGAGGCGGTAAATAGGTACTCTAAAGCGATTGGCATGAGCTTTGGACTGGACAAGTGTGCCTGCGTCCACCTACACCAAGGAAGACTAGAAACTACATCATCGGGTCACGATCAGGATGTTCAACTCATCGGCGGAAATACCATTCAACATCTTGGTATTGGAGAAACATATACATATCTTGGAATACCGCAAGCGGAAACCCATGATGTGCTTGCGTTAAAAACGGCCCTTGGAAAAAGGTATCGCCAAATTCTCAGAAAAATTTGGGCTTCCGAATTATCTGGAAAGAATAAGATCCAGGCGACCAATATGCTGGCCGTTCCTATACTGCTCTACACGTTTGGTGCAGTAAAATGGAACGTCGATGAGTTGAAGCAACTTGACCGAAGCACACGCAAGATGATGGCAATCCATCGAAGTCATCATCCTAGATCTTCCGTACCTCGAATATACCTCCCTCGAGATAAAGGGGGTAGAGGCTTGCTGAGCTTAGAGTGTCTTCATCGCAGAACGGTTCTGGCTACAGCCTGCTCAGTTCTAAATAGCACAGATTTTCTTATGCGACTAGTACATCAACATGAAGTCGTCAATGCTGCGGCGTTTCTATATCGTGCCGCAGATAGGGCCGCAGAGGAGCTTGGCCTCCCATTTGATTCCAGCGACACTACACATGGCCTAGCATCACTAACACCTTTGGTGCTCAAAAGTCGTGTACAGGAAGCAGAACATACGCTTCTACTAAGAGAACATGCTGACAAGCCCCTTCATGGTAAATTCTACGGCATTATACGTAGAGAAGAGCTCTCGATGGGTCTGTCAAACATGTTTCTCAAGTCTGCTGGATTAAAATCGGAGACTGAGGGATTTCTTTTTGCCTGTCAAGATGGCGTTATAGACACCTTAGTTTACCGCGAGCGCATAATGAATATACCTGTAGGCGATACCAACTGCCGAGCGTGCAAGCAAGAGCCAGAAACACTTGGACATGTTCTAAGTGGATGCTCAAAATATGCACGATACGGGTACATAGAGAGACACAATGCGGCTCTAAAAGTGTTATATTACCATCTGAGGCACTTCCATGGTGTTGATCTATTGCCCGTCTTGCCATACGCCCAGGGGGAACTCGAGTCCGTTGTGGAGAATGATCAGTGTAAGATCTACTGGAATTTCTCATTCTCGACCACTCAACGTATCAGTGCTACGAAGCCTGATATTGTCCTCCAGGATCTGAAGAACAAGATCATTTACGTGATTGAATTCTCGGCACCAGCCGATGGTAATATCACGGCAAAGGAGGAAGAAAAACGGGCGAAATATCAAGCACTTCTTTTCGAGCTGAGCAGGCTGTACCAAGGCTTCAAAGTCCATCTTGTAGTTCTCATAATCGGCTGTCTTGGAGGTATGAAAGCTTCATTTATTAGCCAACTCAACAAGATTCCGGCTTGCCAGCGTCAGGCTCATTCCATCGCGAACCGGATGCAAAAGGCTGTTCTTCTGGGATCACTTCATCTGGTCCGTCAACACTGTTCCTCATAACATTCCACAAAGATTGGTAGCTCTAAAAAAGTATCCAGAGGTGAAACTTCATCTCCAACTGTCCCGTCTGCCGCGTAAGATCATCCGCGGCTAGAGACCTGACTCCAAGGAACAGTGTTGCCCGATGTTTTCTCGCGTAAATTTCCCGCTCTTGCTTACCTTCTAGGACAGAAGGAGCAGAAGCGGATGACGTACACGTTCCAGTTGCGTCGGGATTGGTTGCTTTTAAAGAACCATGATCGTAGCTTCCGGAGCCTACAACTTCTAAAATAATTTATTTGTAATAATTTATTATTAATTTAATTATATCATTTATTATTATTGTATTAATGTTGTATTATTATTGTATCATTATATTATTGTTATTAATAATCTAATTATTACAAATAATCGACTGGTGACTTGTATGGAATATATAGTCTGTAAATACGCTTTAAATAATCGGCTATTCCTGAAAAGGCTTGATTTCGGAAATTATTTACACTAAAGACGAATAAAAATATTAAAAATGAATTATTTATGTTTTCTAAGTAGATCTACGTTAAATATGATACATATCGAGATTATTTTTTTATTTTCTTCAGAGAAAAAAACTTGCGTTGAATAAATAATTATACTGAAACAAAAATTGATAAATATACTCCATAAGCTTTCTTACAAATTTACTGCTGATAATTTCTAGAAAAAAACGTTTAAATCCGTTCACAATTGCGACCTGTAGACAATTTTTAATTGTAAATTCCCGAGCCAGCCCACTGTGCAGCGGGAAAAGTAAATCCCAAAGGTTTTATTTTTACTCCGGACGTTGCCTGAGCCTGTCGGGCACTTCGCGATTTGACCAGGCAGAGTCCGAAGTGAAAGTGCTACTTCGGACTTTGCCTGACATCGCTCAGTCAGTTCGCGGATGGACCAGGAAGACTGCGGTGTGCCGGCACATCGGACTTTGCCTGTAACATATATATATATATGAAAAGAGTTAAACAACCACCGCAGCGTCCCACTGAGAGCAACTGCCAAATAAAAAAATGTCAATAGCCCCCAGTAGAACCGCAGTAAATCACACCTATATACATGGAGGTGATCACTTTCGTAATGGGGTTAATTTCCCGTCGCAGGGCGTTCCTTTTTTTGGGTCCAGAGTCATTTCCTGTTTTCTAAAATTCAATTAAAAAGACCTCCCAACCGTCCCTGCTGAAGCTCGTTAAAATTCAGTAATTTTTCAGAACAAGTTTTCCACGCTTTCCCAAGAATTTGGAGACGAAAAACTAGCGCAGTCGATAAAAAGGGGCCTTCGATTTGCGTTGCAATCTATTGAAAAAGTCTTTTTCGGGCAAGACTTGGCTGGTCACAAATATCTGGAAAGTCGCTTGTGGAACGGACCCCAAAGGATATGCTTTGTTTGCCTGAACCGAATACTTCGAAGATCCAACATCGTAAAATTCTGAGGGTCTGGAATTTTTAACAGCTTTTGAAAAACCGCGACTAAAACTTTTCTGAATCGTGGAGACAGAAAACTGGATTGTACAGAATATTTTTTTTAAATTTGAATTAGCGCGCGGGGAGCTGGTGCACTACGATGAATACAGGTACTAAACCGGATTCATCACAGCGTCTGCATGCTGCTGTCACCTGTCTTGGCAGGAGTCTTAAATTTGAATAAAAAATGCAATTTGTGATTTTCAGTTTTTTTATGTTTACTGACATGTCCGAATGATTGGTGTATACAATAATATCATTGTCATTGAATAAAGTAATTAATTTCTTCTTGGAATAATAAAAGTGGTCTCGGAAGGGGAAAAGTGTATAACAACTCTTGTCTTGACGTAAATTTTAATAATTGTATAACTCATAATTATATCATACAAAACTATTGACTTGTCGCTGTACATATTTTTTGTGTTGTAAAGTACAAGGAAAATATGGAAATGGCGCATTACGTAGAATTATATAAATAATAAGTCATATAAATAAAAAAAACCCTCAGAAAGGCACTATTTTTTTCGTCAAAAGAAAAATACAAAAGTTTGCTATTAGTAGAGAGAAAATTATGATCTGAATATCTTGAAGGAGAAATGTAAATTTCTTATTGAAAATATCAAAATCAGCAAACCTTTGGAGATATTTTAAAATCATCTACCCTTATTCACAAAGATTTATTATTCTCAGATTTCGAGATAGTGCACCCCGACATTCAGTGTACAGAAATTAATTTAAATTGAAATAATGTTATGCAGCAAACTTCAAACTTAGTAAGAAACAATTTTTTTCAAGAAAAATTTGCAACAAATAAGCAAATATCTAAATTACTGGCATTTACTTTTCACAAACTCTTGTCCACATGCAATAAGATATCAAGTTTTAAGTTTTAAAAAGGAAATAGAAGGTATACTCAATAATTTTATATGGTCCAACGTATTTGCATTTACAAAACAAAAATTACTCTTTAAATATATTTTTATTTTGTAATTATAAACATTTAGGACCAGATAAGCCGTCTTCAATACCTTTCATTACCTTTTATTGTTTTTACAACACAAGAAATATATGTACAAACGATAAGTCTCTAATTTTATATGATATAATAATGAGTTATACATTATTATAATTTACGTCAAGACAAGATTTGTAGATAATTGTTAATAATTTGTAGATAAATAAATACTCAATAATTTTATCTGGTCCAACGTGTTTGTACTTACAAAGCAAAAGTTACTTTTCATATATTTTTATTTTGTAATTATAAACATTTATGACCAGATAAACCTTCTTCAATGCCTTTTATTACCTTTTATTGTTGCTACAACACAACAAATATGTACAGCGATAAATCTCTAATTTTATATGATATAATAATGAGTTATACAGTACTATATTTTACGTCAAGAAAAGATTTGTAGATAAGTCAATAAATAGTTGTAAGGAAAATTTCAAAATTATTATCGGCGCGTGATGTATTAAAATAAATAGGTTTAGTAAATATTCAACAAAAGCGAGTTTACAGCGGCATACTTTTATCACTTATACACTTTTCCTCTTCCGAGACCACGTTTATTATTCCAAAAAGAAATTAATGATTTATTCCAATTACAGTGTTATGATCGCATTCGCCAATCATTCAGACTTATCAATAAACAAAACCAAAAAAATCTCAAATTGCATTTTTTATTCCAATTTAAAATTCCCGCCAAGACAGGTGGCAGCAGTATGCAGTTGCGGCTGTTACCGTCAGTGCATTTTCGTAGTACGATCGTAGAGGGAAGATAGGTATTGGCAACCTGCAGCAAGAACAGTATCGCCGCCCTAGCGGTTGACATTGCAGCATCGGTGTTAAACTTACGTAAAGAAATAACGGCTTAAGATCAATTTCTTGAAAGAATTATTATGAAAATGAAAAACTGAAGTGGCAAGTTTACAATTTAATGTAAAATGACTGTTTACGTATGTAGTTACACGAAAAACGGAGGTAAGTTCAAATTAATTCTTGAAAATTCCATTTTGAAAATGTAACTTTAAGTTATGAAAATGTAAACAAACATCAAAATTCCATTTGAAGTTTTTTTTAGTGAAAATCATAGAAGATAGATACAATATTCACCTATTTTAATTACTTTAATGGAAAATCAGGGTGGCGACTTGACCGGAAAGCCGGGAAAGACCAGGAAATGATCGGGAATTTTATTGACCGGGAAAAAACCAGGAAATGACCGGGAATTGCATTAAAAACCGGGAACTTACTTCTGATCGCAGCAAAAGTCAACTTTTCATTATTTTAATAATTTTGGTCAATTTAGCAAAGTGATTTATACTTTATCTACAGTTGCAGGGCATATGAGTGAAAAGAATTATTGTTTTTATTGTAGGACAGGGAGTTTCGATAAAGAAATATAATTTCACTTGGAACAGGGAATTTTCGACATGGAACGGGATTTTTTTTAAAGAATTAAAAGTGGGATTTAGAAGAAAGGAGTTTAAAAAATCCCTGTCCCAAGTCAAAATTCGTCACAATTTAAAAGTTCCTTTTTTCAAATTTTATAAAAAGAAAGTATTTCAAGTAGTTTTTAGAGTAAAAGTAGTATTTTTTTGGTTAGGGATTAGATTTTTAACTGTAAAATTCAACTTTTCTATTTTTGGTTGAAATTTGATCTTTTTTGGATGAAAATTCCACTATTCCAGTTGAAGATTCAACATTTTATTTGAAAATTAATTTATTTTGCAATGTTCTGCTCTGTTGTGTTAAAGCATGTTTAGAATGAACGTCATCGTTTCAAATAAATTTTTGCGTTTTGCGACAAATATCAATTTTACTTTTAGTTGACCGGGAAAATTGAAAAACTTGACTGGGAAAAACCGGGAAATGACCAGGAATTTGAAATCGTTCGCCAAATCGCCACCCTGTTAATGCTTTCAAAAAGATTTAATATAAATATAATTATAATAAATTCAAGCAGGAAGTTTATAAAAATTACACATCAACTGTGCCCCATTGTTAATCTTTTCAACTAACAACGTTAATTTAATCGTGTTTATTTATATTTTGCAACACCCCTTCTACGTGTTTCGCCACCATGAGCGCTCGCGTCGTCTTGATTATCCCCTCTACCTTCGTGCAGTTGGCGAATAGAGCAGTGGTCGGCACGCTCTTGACCAAGTCAGGCTACCCTGACCGGCCTGACCAACGGTCAGACGGGCAGACCAACCCTTCCCTCAGGGGTCCTTTGTTGGAAAATGGCAAAAAAATCTGAAATAAAAAATTTTTTGATTCTGCAGTTCGCGATTTAAAAGTAATGTATTTGGGATCTACGTATTTTTCCGATTCCAACGACATGTAATTTGTCTATAAAGGTTGAAAATTTGAGAAGTATTTAGTATTAAATTGAATATTGAGCTAAAGTTTTTTGATATTAAACTCCTTCAAATTTTCAACTTTCTTAAGCAAGTAATATATCATTGGAATCGGAAAAATTCGTAGATGCTGATTATGCTATTTTCAAATCGCTAGTTGAAAAATTAAAAGTTTTTAAATTTCCCTACTTTGACCTGCCTGTGGACAAAAGACCCCTGCTGGAGTAAGCTCACCCACACTGAAGTCCGTGAATAGAACGAAAAGTAGCAGAAAAAATTAAGCCGGAACGGGCCTGACCATTCCTGAAAAGTGAGCAAAAAGTTTGCCGACCACTGGTATAGAGGCGACAATGCAGCGGGCAGCTGGAAGCACGCTAAGGGGAGCGAGACGGCAGGGAAGTTCTAGTTTGGGAACCAGCTACGCGTGGCGCTAGTGCCACGAACCAGTGCTTTATACTTAATATGTGTGAGTGGGTTAGGTGAAGAGAGTGGCCGTGTACATTAGTCGAACTGAAAAAATTTGAACCCTTATACCTGGACTGGTCTTTCCGAACTATATTCTGGTTATTCACTTTCTTCCAATATTTTCGTGAATGGAAATATCCACCGGTACGTTTTTCATTTGAAACTTTGTATTTTAAGTTAAAATTAAAAAACAAAAGAATTTTTTTTGTACGACCCTATTAGAAATGTTTTGATTCTTCCAGACGAATAATTCTTTTCTTAGAATGATTAATTACAATAGTCATTATTATTACAATATGTGAGCATTTATTGAATATTATTTGCTTTTAAATGATAACCATAACAAACACGTGAACTTACTAATAAATACCCAAATAAAAATGTACAAATCATGTCCTTCGCATACAATATGTTCGTAGAATTCTTACTTTGAGTAATAATTATTTTCTTAGAACTATAATAAAATTTTTGGGCATTTTTTACATTATTAGCTCTTGTACTTATTCATTTTCTACTCGCATACTTATCTTTCTGCACCCGTGAAAAATCTGAATAATATAGTTACAACTTCAAAAAAAAATTATAAATAAAAAAAATTTGATCATTATCGCAGATACTGTTGAGCTCTCGGATCCAATAACACACCCGACTCTCGTACTATTTTACAAAGTAGATATTTCAGTCAATTTTTAATGAATCTTTCTAAAATATTCCAGAAATTTTCTTTGAACTATATAGAACAACTTTCTCGGTGAAGGTTGTTTCAAACTTGAAGTTGCCTCGATACTTTTCGTCTCCGAAAGTAGAAAAATGTGGTTACCGATCGGCCTTAATTTTCAATGTGATATTATTAAACAAATGGTCATTTTCAACTTTTTATTATTTTGCAGGCAGTCGCCGAGTATACTTTGTATGTGTAGACAATTTTAAACAGTTTCAATAATATTTGTACAAGTTATGATGATTCATATTTTAATCACTTATTGAACATTAGGAAAGAAAATATTTTTTCAGTTTTTAATTTTTATTCTCAGAACTAATTTTAGGGCACGAGATTTGTAAACAGAATCTGTGTTCTTATTGAACAGAAGCCTATATTTAAAAAATTACTTTTGTGAATTTGAACATTCCCATTTTTTCAGACCTGGGGGCCAACGCTTTTAGCGTTTTCGAGCGTCGGGCGAGTTATTGAATTCGAGAGCTCATGTGCAGAAATTTTTTCATTGAAACACTTTTAAAAAATCAAAGTTGCAGTTCTAACACAATATTTAAAAATATTAAAAGTATAACAATAATAAAATCGTATAATATTAAATAACGAACTAATTAAAAGAAATATATTTTTGATGTGTAAACATCTTAAGACCTCGATATGGGGAGTCGCGCCTGATTCAAATGAAACCATGGCTGGAAAGTGTAAGGCAAGCCTCTGGCACACGTGTTGTGTTTTATGTCACAGACCGGAGGCTTGCTTCTCTTCACCCACCGAAAGGAGCCCCACAGTCTCTCCCCCCCTCTCCCTCTACCCCCCCCCCTCGAAGAATATGTTTTGTTTTTTACATAATTGGTCATTATTTAAACAATCTTTTCTCCCTCAAATTGTAACAAGTTATTATTTTCTGGAATTTATATCTCGAAAATAATAATTTTCCACGACTTACAGAGAAAAAAAATTTTTTTAACGAATAATAATTGTTTGAACAATTGTAAATTATTTACAAAATACTTGGAAACTCGTCATTTATCGATTAAAAATAATTCATTTTGAAAAAACACAAGAAATACCGTTTGTGATATGAATTCATTAGAAAACTGCTATTTTGCATTTTTTCGATTTCTCTTTCATTCTGTTTTGAGAATTCCCGCCAAGTATTTAAAGTCTAACAGAAGGAAAATATGCTGTGTCTAATTTGAAAAAAAGAAACAATTTTGAATATTTTCATTATAATTTTTGAGTACTTAGATATGTAATAATAATGATAAGTGTCATAATAATGAATTTTCCATAATGAAATTTCAATTTTTATTATTCTTCCTGAAATATAATTAGCCTAATTCTAAATGTAGATGCGTAACATAAGTGCGACACAATGCGTTCTTTCAGAGAACTCATATCGGTCCGCATCGGTATTTTCTAAACAAAGCTTGACTAAACAGGTAAAGGAGAGAATGCGTTTTAGGAAATAAAATAGTTTGAAGAATGAATCAATACATTTTTTAAGTGTTCAAAATTATATCATTTTTAAACAATTTTAGGTTGAAACACTACAATTAAAGGATTTTACATTGTTATTAAAACATTAAAATTAAAAAATGTCACTTATAAATTAAAAATTAAAAAAAAATTAAAATTTTTAAGTTTAAATTCAACACTCTGAAATTTTAATGATTCGAGTCTTATTTTATTAAAAATAATTCAATTTCAATTTGTTTATTTTTGAATATTTAATTTTTACTTTTTTATTTTAAATTTATTATAACAGACATAGCGAACCTTAAAGCGTCTACAGAGTTCTTTCATAGAAATCATATCGGCCCGCAACAGTATTTTATAAACAAAGCTCCTGGAAGAGACTGCGTTTTAAGAACTAAAATAGTTTGAACAATCAATCAAGAAATTTGTAAGTGTTCAAAGTTATATCATTTTCAAACAATTTTAACTTAAAAACAGTACATTTTAGCGATTATAAGTTGTTTCTTGAGAAATCTAAATTGAAAAATGTCATTTACAGATTAAAAATTTAAAAAAATGAAACAATGAAAATTGTAAAGTTTACATTCAGCACAGTGAATAATTTAAAGAACTTATAAATATTAATATAAAGTCAGGTTTTCATAACTGAATTAAAACAAATTAATAGAAAAGTATTCTAACAGACTTGTAGAAAATTATCTTTAAAATTAGCCCAAAAACAATAAAAAAGTGATTATTTCCGAATTTATTGATATTTTCCGGAAACATTAACATTTGACGTTTTTTCAAACAACTTCTAATAAAATTAACACATACCAGCTTTCATTTATGCCCATAAAACGGGTATTTTTATCACATTTCATGCAATAATTGAGACAAAATTTACAGTTTATTATTATTAAAACTAGGGTGCTTGTTCAACTTATTGGAAAATATATGTCCAGAAACTTTTGCACGACATTACATATAAGAGAAAATAACACTTGTATACTCCTACATGTGCGTGAGTTATTATTTGCTTTATGTAAGATTTCAATTACAGTTAACGTTTACCGAAGATGTTTACACATAAATCTGTCTTGGGTCGTAGTTTAGGACGCAAGTGATGTTTTTTTCTCTTACTTCTCCAGTAAAATATGATATACAATATACTTGAGGGTTTCAACTTTTGATATTATTTCTATAATTTGTACGTATTTATTCGACAAAATTGATATTAATTGACCTACGCGTAGAGAGAAGAATATTCTCCAACAGTAAGGGCTCTCACAATTCTTTCATTGTTAATGTAAGGGAAAAAAATTAGACAGGGTGTAAGGCCCCATTAGGGGATTTTCTGATTGATAATTATTGTGAAGTAATTAATTTCTTCACGTAATTTATACACGGCCCCTAAATAGAAAATAGATACTTTTACCAAAAGAAAAAACAATATTTCCTATACTTTTACCAATACGGTAACGAAAGTTTCAATTATTATGTAAAAAAAAATGGTTGCTTTGTCTGAATTTTTTATTTAAAAAAAGACGAGAACTGAAAAGGGAGAGAATATTCTTATTTCTTAAGACTACAAGATATAACGATCTACTTTATAAATATTAAATACTTTCCACATAATTTATACGTGAAAAGTATTGACAATAACGCACATTTCATTTTCATACCTGCAAAGTTCTGAAACTGTTACAGAGACTTATATGAAAGGAAAATTGATTAACAATCCTCTCGTTTATTTTAGAATCTAAAATTTACTATTGCAGAGTGGCAAGGAAGGTTTAAAACACCCTGCATATAGAAAGGCCAATTACAGTGTATCAACATTACCACTAAAAACAATAACTTTCAGTCTAAAAAACTTTCGTCATATTAGTGCAGGCATCTGGTAATTTTCACCGCGTTAGGTACATAACATATGTTAAGCGCGTTTCTTTGCTAAAGCGTTTCATTGAGGGGTCCTGATGAGAATTTTAAATTTCCCAAACATGTCTACGATGCGTCCCGAAATTATTTTTGAACAATTTTCCGAAAATCGTGTTCTCGTAGACTACTTTCGTAAACTTGAGAAAATTCTGAAAAAGTTTAAAAAAAAAAGAAGAACCTTCTTTCCGTATAAGGTAAATGCACTAGTAATCGTCACCTTAAGCCAACTTGAAAATTAAAAATGCTTATAATTGTATTTAAAACACAATTCTTATTTCCACAAAGGGCTTAACCGATTAACGCAGATATAGAACAACTCAATTTTGATCACTTCTCATGATATTTGATTGGAGTCAATTTTTATTCCCGATAAAAATTCAAATTATGCAAATGCGTTAGTTATCGTCAGGCACGTAACCAAGTATTAAAACGAGAAAAGTATACTTATTTGATAAAAGGATATTTAAACTGACCTGAAATCACATGCTTTATCATACGCGGCAAGACCGAGTCTTGTTATACGAAAAATACTGGGCCATCTGACCATAACTAATGCAGTGACGATTACCAGTGCATTTACCTTAATAGGCGCAGAGCAATTTCGAGTAATTCTAAAAAAAACAATGACCGAAAGTCAATGGGTCAATGGGTCATAACTTATGGCCTCCCAAACTTGACCACTTTTGACATATTCTTCGGACAAAAGTACTCGTGTTCAGTTTTTTCAAAATACTTCGTTTGTGGGTAAATGGATGTTAATGATGACAGAGAAAAAATTTTCATGTAGGAAATTATTCGTAAATGTAAAAAAAAAATCTTACAGCCTTCATAGTTGAAGAGTTATAACTCTTAAAAAAACACACATTCTTTGCTATTTTCAACCAAAAAAGTTTTTTTTTTCAATAGCTCATACTGGAAAATTATGCAGAATATAAAAGATGCGGCTTATTAAAAAGAGTATTTTTGGATCATCAGTCTCTTTATAAATTATTATGCATACTTAAAGACCTCTCAATAAGCGGGATAGATAATTCATACTACTTTATAACAATTTCCTTCGCATATCGCCCTGAGTATGCATAATTATAAAAGTGATTACGATAAAAAAAATCATTTTAGTGAGCCGGGTCTTTTATATTCGGTATATAATTTTGCGTTTTGATCTGCCTCTTTCGAGAAAAATTAATTTTTCTGTAAAAACAGGCCAATTTATATTTCTCCTTCCACGTGGTTCATTTTTAACCCACAAGGAACATAAAAATCGAAAATGCACGTTGAGATTCGGACTTGCTTTTGTTTAAGCACCTCTAATATTCATATGCTGTTAATTTATAAATAAATAAACTTTTTTTGCTACGCCCATGAAAGTATTATGCTATTAGTGATATATTATCACAAAATCTTCAGAATAATTACTCATAATTATTATCAGAAACTGTTTGAAATATTATCAAACATTCTCTGTAAAAACCAGAGATCTCTTTTTTTACGGTGTCATATTTTTCGTGTCCTTTTTTGAAATATGATAACATACAGTACGACTGTAGACAGTTTTTTTAGTCGTATTTCAATACCTGAAATTAGCTCTGAAATAATACTTTCTCTACAGTGTTCATAATAATGTGGATTTTCAGTAAATTTCATACCTAATAAAAAAGTATCTTGTAACTGACTCAATTTTCACGTGAAGAATTCAAAAACTTGGCCGAGTACAACTTAATTTGCACAATTCATTAAATTTGCGAAATCGAAGATGGTGAAGTAATTACAGAGTAAAATGGGATTCAAGAAAATACTATAAAAGTATTAGGAATTAATTTTTGTGAAAGTATATTAAAAAAATTTTCAATTTGAAAGCTCCTAGTCACCACGAAACTTTATCTATGTTTCGGTAGTGGAGAAAGACTTGCAATTCCAATAAGTTTAGAGAACAAAGAAATTTTAATTTGCTTATTTTTAATTAATATATGTCCTGCTTTCAAAATTGTATATCTATATTTTCCAATACTCTATTTTTCCAATTTAAAGAATAAAATGATCTAGAAAAGAGGCGGATTACTGACTCAGAATTAAATAAGTATAAAATGTTACCATAGGTAAAGTTTAAATGATTCTTCTCATTGATTTCTTCTACCTGAGATAATTAATATACTATTCTTTGCATTTAAAAATTAATTTCTAATGAAATGCATATTTGGCAAATATTCAAAATCGACGGCATTTAGCAGAAGTTATTGGTTACGGTGAAAAACTAGCAAGTAACAATTTCTTTCATTTGTCACGCTTATCCTGTCTTCTGACTCACATACGCCACACACATTCTTGACCCATGCCACGCACACACATTAAGCATACTTTCTATCGGTGAAGCACTATTTCCGTGACTGGTTCGCGACACTAGCGCCGCGCATCGCTATTTCCCAAACTAAACGCTGCACCCGACGTCTGATTCCACGCCCCCATCTTCTATAAGCTTGTGGGCATTGTCGCCTCTATATCTATCTTCCCTCTACGGTACGATCGAGCTATCGAGCGTCAGCTGTCATCCCACGCATTCGGCTTCCTTCCCACTTCACGTCATTGCTACCCTTTTCCACTCTCACTTTTTAGAAATTGCCTTATGTTTTTTCGAAAACCCAGAAACTTACATAATGTCCTGCCACCGTGAAACCCCTGTCAGGGTCCAGAAAATTTTTAAAGTGCCTCTTTAAAACCTTAATCACAATTTATCGAATATTAGTGGCAACATTTGAGTTCTCCACCGATTTCATCATTTATTTGGACAACGTTCCAACAGCCTTAAATTAAAATGTAAGTTCCTTCTTAACGCCCGAAATTCACCTCTTATAACAGACTTCATAACTTTATGTTTGTTTTTGCAGATTTGGTCCAATGGATGAAGCAACGTTAAACAGGTATATTAAAATATTGTTTTTTTTTCGTCCATCCGTAGTACTTGTTCCCTTGGTATCGCCCTATACCTCGAACACCTTCTATCCCTCAAAGAACCCTATCCCGTGAAAACCCAGGGGTCCCAACCTATCCCGAGAAATCCCACCTATCTCTCGAGAGACAGAGAGGGGTCCTGATCAGGACCCATGCCCCACAGAATCCCCTATCCATTGGGACCCATTATCTAACATATTCCACAGGATTCTCCACCTCTCAATCCCTTGGTAGCTCACCCAATCTATGGAACCCCACGGGAGACCACACGTCCCTCGGGACCTCGCCTATTCCACGTGACCCTTATTATCCCACGAGACCAAACCTTTCCCTTGGCACCCCACCTATTTCACGGAAGCCGGAACCCCATCTGTACCTTCAGATTCTGTTTTTTTTTTTAAATCCATAGGCTACGAAACCCCTTTTTTTAGGCGCATGTCGCCTACTTTGACTATTTTGTTCATTTTGCTGATATAAGTGTATGGACCTGTACTTAAACAGGGTGTCCAGCGTGTGTGGAAAGCGGGAATTGTACGGGAATTTTATTGGTGCGGGAAATATACGGCATTTTTTATTTTGAAGCGGGAAATTTGTTGTACCTTAATGATTTAATTATGTAGACAGAAGTTTTTGTATATTTGTTAATTTTCAAATATTGCGCGCCACTAAACTACTCATGCGTGTGTTACGTCCAGTGGTTAGACTCCGATGCTGTATGAGTGTATGGAGTCGAAAATCGAAAACCGTTCGATTTTCGACTGAATAGACCTTTTTATTTTTAAAAAGATACTGCGCAAGCGTGAATAATATACACTGTTAGAAAAATCTGTATTAAATTTAATACAAATGTATATGAAGTCATTTGCATACACAGGAATTGAAATTTAATATACATTAAAATATGAATAGCTGTACACTTTATATTAAATTTAATATACATGTCGGTATAGCAGCGTGCTTGAAAACTCAAAGTGCTTTTATTTATTTAAATCTTATCAAATATTCGCAATTGAAGTAATAATCTAAAATTCGTCGATTGAATTGCTTTTTATGATTAAAGTGCAACGTACAAGTGGAACTCTTTTCAAAAATTGCCCTGAATGGTAGAAATTTAATGTGAGTATAGTCGAGTGTAGGTTAGGTCTGTCATTTCTTTACGTAATTGAACTTTTCGACTTAAAATCCAATTTTCTTTTTGATTAATTTCAAGAAGGTATCATGTTTCATTATTAGGAATCGAAAATTACTGCTAATCTTATTTTGATTTTGTGTAAAATGGAATTATCTGAGCGATTATCATGATTGTATATGAAATTTAATAAACACGTACCTAAATAGGGATTTCATATGCTTGCGATATTAATTTTAATATACATTGGTATTTTAAATTTAATACTATTTTTAACAGTGTATAGCACTTCCGTGAGTTTCGAACAATTTTTCCGTAAAATGTATGTGGAAATAGTAAATATTAACGAACAAAATATATATTTCGAGCAATTAGAAGTTAAAGCACATCCCACAAAAAAATATCTGATTTACCAGGAGAAAATCCATTGAAAAGAAAGAAGGTTGATACGGACAAGAAGTGCTGTTTTGGAAATTGTAAAAGTGTCATCCGGCGCAAGTCGTACTTGAAATATAAATATTATTTTCCTTTAATTTCCAAAACCCTGTTTAATATTTCTAAAGGGTAACATTCCCGATGATTCACTTAAAATGCATATTAAAAATTGCGCGGAATTCAGAAAAAGTGATATGTCAGTGAGGTTATGTGCGACAAGGGAAAAATGCAAACTATTTAAGCGGGCAATTTCTTCATTTGAAGTGCTCAAAACTGAAGTGCAAGCTAAAGGACTCAAACTGATGCTCTTGAATTTCAAGCTTTTAAAATTACAGTTTAAAAATTTTTTGATTCAAACGCTCATTAAATTATTACGCCTTTAAAATGAAAGCTTTTACAACTTTCCAATTACATCATTTTAAAATAAATGCCGTTGAACCGAAAACTTTTAAACTTCTATAAATTAAACAGTTCAAAGATTTCTGGTTCTAAAATACAAGTCCATGTTCTCATTTGCAGTATTCTGAATTGAAGAAATTTTAAGCAATTTTAAATCAGAAACAACAATAATAAAAATGAAGCAAATAAAAGTTTCCCCTACTAAAAAAAAAAGTCAGGAATCGTCACAAATGGTCAGAAGTTCTGACGATTCCTGAACATCCTGACCATTTCTGACGAGTCTGACTATTTCTGAAGATATGCTAATTCACATCCTATCAGGTAG
>CAKNYM010043317.1:81050-91080 GCA_932195095.1 Andricus curvator
TCATAGAATACAAAAGACTTGCAGAAATTCAGATCAATTCATGGTGTTTTATAAAGATTTCAAGAGAATCAAGAAAAAAAACTTTTAAATTTCTGTAGAATTCGTGTGTATTCTACAGAATAAAAAATATGCAAAGAAAGTTAAAATAATTCAACGTGTATTCTAATGATTTCAAGATAATTAAAAAACATTAAAAAAATTCAGTGATATCGTGAATTCAACAAATTTAAAATAGCTTAGAGAGTTCAGAAAATGTTTCACAATGCAGAGAATTCAAAGAATTTGGAAGAATTCAGAGAATAGCGGAAGAATTCACAGAATTAAGAAGAATTTAGGAAATTCGGAAGAATTCATAGAGTGCAAAAGAATTCACAAACTTCAAAAGAATTCACAAAATTCAAAAAAATTTAGGGAATTTCAAAAAAATTCAAAAGGTTTTAGAGAATTAAAAAAATTCAGATAATCGAGAAAAATTCAGAACAATTCAGAGAATTCGGAAGAATTCAGAGAATAGCGGAAGAATTCAGAGAATTAAGAAGTCAAAGAATTAAGGAGAATTTAGAGAATTCAGAATAATTCACAGAGTGCAAGAGATTCACAAACTTCAAAAGCATTCACAGAATTAAAAAAAAAAAGTAGAGAATTTCAAAAGAATTTAGAGAATACAAAATAATTCATAGAATTCAAAAGATTTCAGAGAATTTGAAAGAGTTCAGAGAATTCAGACAATTGAGAAGAATTCGGAAAAATCAGAAGAATTCAGAGAATTGAGTAGATTTCAGAGATTACAAAAGACTTCGAGAAATTCAAAATGATTTATGGTGTACTGTAAAGGTTTCAAGAGAATTGCAAAAAACTTCAAAAGAATTCAAAGGAGCACAAGTGAATTCTAAGAATTCGTTTGAATTCTACAGAATTAGAAATACTCCTAGGAATTTAAAATAATTCAACGTGTATTCTAAAGGAACAGATATTTTCTAAGATTTAATATCTCGTCGCTCAATTGCCGTGTGAAGTTGCAAAATTGATGTTCACAACCTCCTGCAAATTTAAAATTATTCTTTTGCGCACACACCCTCATCAGTGACACATGGACTGTCGTCCATCTAACGCATGCTTCCGATTGGTTAATCTTTAATTGTTAATTACTCATTAATTAGTTTCTCGCTGACCCGTCGCGCCTCTTCAACGATCTACCTGTTTCTGAAAAAAATCCACCCAAGCCCAAGGAGGTAGAGACTTTTTGGAGAGAGGTGTACAAGATCCCGAAAACACCAGAGTTGAAAGAAGATACTGACAATATCATCCGCTTCAAGGAGTTTTGTGACAACCTCATAAAATTTGAGGAGGAATGTCCATCAATCACTGCCGAAGAGGTGAAAAAAGCACTTAGAGGCACGAAGAACTTTTCCGCTGCTGGACCAGATTGTATCAAGAACTTTTGATGGAAGAAGTTTACTTTTACACACCAACATTTGGCCCGCATATTTACCTCATATTTAGAGTCGGAGGCGCCCATTCCGCAGTGGCTGGTGTTAGGACGCACTATACTCCTGCCAAAAAAGGCAACTTGTCCAACCCAGAGAATTACAGGCCAATAACTTGTTTGAGCACACGGTATAAGATCTTTACAGCTGTCCTAAACAACAGGATGGTTCGACGAATTAAGTCTGTATGGCGAGAGATTTACGAACAACGTGGCTCGAAAGAAGGTGTAGCAGGCTGTCGAGAGAACCTGCTAATTGACAGGTGTTTCTGTAAAGACGCTGCAGCCCATCAGCGCGTCCTGTCAATGGCCTGGATTGACTACCGGAAAGCTTTCGATTCAACCTCTCATAGACTTATCATCTGTCTGTTGGAAAGCTTGAAGGTACATCCACACATAGTGAGATGCATAGAGAGATTGATGCCTTTTTGAAAAACTAGATTTACTATCTCATCTAGAAATTATCGTGTGACAACGAACAACCTCACCTTCCAGAGGGGCGTCTTTCAAGGTGATACCATGAGCCCTTTGCTTTTTTGCATCACACTTCTGCCTTTATCTCTCACACTACAAAATTCTCCTGGATACCTCTGTGGCGACACTAATCAGCGCGAACATAAGGTCACTCATGTATTTTATATGGATGACCTGAAGATCTATGCCTCTGGTAAAAGCAAACTTCAAAATGCTATAAATATTGTCAAGAACTACACAGGAGAGATTGGGATGGACTTTGGCTTGGACAAGTGTGCCAAAATTCATCTGAAGAAAGGAAAGATTACTGGCGTTCCCAAGGACCCTGAGCTTGTGGATATAAGTGTTATCAGACATCTTAATACTGGAGAGACCTATACATACCTGGGCGTGCCTCAAAATCGCATTCAGGACGTAACATCAGTGAAGGAATCTCTCCGAAGCAGATACAAGCATCTTCTTCGACAGATTTGGTCTTCTAATCTGTCGGCGTTGAACAAGCTATCTGCGACTAACATGCTTGCCGTCCCGGTTCTACTCTACTCGTTTGGGGTAGTTGAATGGACGAAGAAAGAGCTTAAGGCGCTTGATGTCATTACACGTAAGATCATGCATATGCATAAAAGCTTGCATATCAATTCGTCAGTTCCGCGATTATATATTTCACGCCGTCAAGGCGGACGCGGACTTCTGAATCTCCAGTGTCTTCATAACCGGATTGTTCTAAGTACAGCTTACGTCGTTGCGAATGGCAGAGATCCTCTCCTAAAGATGGTCAGGAACCACGAGATGATTGGCGAAGGAGCGTTCCTTTACAAAGCCGCGGAGCAAGCGGCTGAGACCCTTGTCCTGAATTTTAACATCAGAAGTGAGGAGAGTGCATTACTTCATCTAGATGCTTCACTTCTAAAAACCAAAGTGAAGAAAGCAGAGGTTGAAAATTTTCACCAAGAGCTACTCGACAAGAGAATGCACGGAAACTTTCACAGAAATGTAGAAAAACAGTCCTTGTCGAAGGAGCAAACGTGTGCTTTCCTCAAATCATCAGGGCTTAATTCAGGTACAGAGGGTTTTATTTTCGCATGCCAGGACGGTGTCATTTCCACCTTAGCATACCGTGAGCGCATTTTATGTCAAGAAGTTCCCAGTGATAGGTGCAGAGCGTGTCATGCACACGCTGAGTACCTAGAACACATACTATCAGAGTGTCCGACCCACGCGGGAACGACGTATATCTACAGACATAATGCGGCCCTAACAGTGCTTTATTACCATCTTTGTCGCTCTTACGGGGTTGGCCGCGACCCTGCCCTGCCGAACGCTCCAGGGGAGATAGAGTCGATTGTCCGAAACGAGAAGTGCCAAATTTTCTGGAACTACGATTTTCGGGCAGCAGTCTCCGTTGCGCACTCGAGGCCTGACATTGTTCTCCAAGACTTCGAGAAACGAACTATATTCGTGATCGAATTCGCGGCTCCGTCCGAATACAACATCACTGCAAAGGAGAAAGAAAAAGAGGAGAGGTATCAAGACCTTAAAAGAGAGCTACAACGACTGTACCCAAAATATTCGGTACAAGTAATTGTCCTTGTGATAGGTACTCTCGGAGGTGCGAAACTATCACTGGTGCGTAACCTTAAAGCCATACCCGCGTGCCAAAAATATGCCAAGGCACTTGCGAGATGGATGCAGAAAGCTGTCATCATTGGGTCGCTTCGTGTCCTCAAGACACACGAGGGTTTCGCCGGCCTGTTGTTGTGATTTCGTCGTTGCCTATGACCACCCATCTCACAGTTGTGAGACGTGGCCGTGGGTGTGATTTACCGCGGTGCTACTGGGGGCTATTGACATTTTTTGATGGCAGTTGCTCTTAGTGGGACCCTGCGGTGGTTGTTTAACTTTTTTTTAAATATATATATATATATATATATATATATATTAACACGTATCGAGTCTTAACTATTAATTACATTAAATTATTCTACATAAATAAGTATTTTTAATTAATGATTATCTACTGTTAGATCACTATCTACTATACAGTGGTCTCGCCTAGTTATTTCGTTTGTTGTAAGAAGAAAAATTAATATCTTTCGAAAGCTATTTTTATATAATTTAATAATTAAAAATCGTCCATTTTTTTATAACAAATGAGTTTTTATGAAAACTAATTATTATTTCTGGCTGAAATTTTGCAAACTTTTTAAGGGTGGTCAGGGACATATTGTCTGAAAGTTTGAAACTTGTTCATTAATTATTGCAATAATAATTGCATATTTAAAAAAGGCACTTTCAGGCGGTTTTTATTTTTTTCCCAAGTAAGCAAATGAACAAATCTTAATGTACGACACGTCATTTTGTAGATATTTGTAAGACCTACATTTTCCAACTACACTTTTTTCTGACAGACATATAGGTTAGTTGCAATAAACAAGAAACCTGTTTTTGCTATCTTTGACGATTGTTTACACACACAGTGCTTCCCAAGTCTTGGTCGCGAACATATAGACTTTTGTTCTACATGCTAGCACTACAAGAATCCGAAGTCAAATTTCAGGTAGCATTTATTTCTCCAAATGAGCCTTTTTTCATAGGGTGCCTGGACTAATAACAAACATGGCTCTCATAATCAGGCCATTTGCATATGATTCATATGGAGTAGTAGCAATAATTTAATTAAGAAAGTGTTTTTAAGCTTAGAAAATTGTATTTTTGGACTTATATAGTTTGTGTAGTTACGCAAAAGCTACACCTGCATTTAGAAATATGATCGAAGTAATTACCTGTACAGGTTCGTATACAGGGTCGTCTAAAGGAACATTTGCCAGATCCTCCGAGCTTCCTGTACAGGAATTTTCAGCTGGGTGGAAATTTTCTACCTTCTATTAATTTTTTACGTAAGACTAAAAATGTGACTGGCAACTTAAACACCTTGCAAACTAAAGTTTCTTTGTTGTTAAATCAAGAATCCGTTGTTGTGAATGATTGCTGTAAGAAAACGTTTGATAATGTGATTATACGTACAGATGCACTTCAATCATGTATGGCTACAAAAAGGTCTAAGTCAGAATGGAAACAAGAAAGAAAATACAGGATTACTGGAAGCAGTTATACTGTATACGAAAAAATAAAATATATCAACCGCATGCAAATATTATGGAACACGTCGCTTTTATTGCATTGGAATCAGGCCTCAACTTCAGAATTGAATTGCCTCATTTTACTCAAAAAATACTGGAATTACATATTTTTTAAATACTTAGGGCCTACTCCTGTTTTTAATGAAGTCTGTATTCGAAGTGAAAAATTGGCTAATTTCAGTACTTTTGTATAAAAGGATTTTTTTTGTATTCTAACCATAGCATTCGAAGAAATAATTTTACATAAAAGTATTAAGGTTAGCCAATTTTTTACTCCAAATACAGACTTGATTAAAAACAAATGTGGGTCCTAAGTATCTACCAAAGATGGAATTATATTATTTATGGAGTAAATTGAGACTTTCATTTAGTTTGCAGATGTTATAGTATTTATACATATTCAAAGGATAATTGGCCAGAGAAAGTCTGCAAGTATTTTTGGAGTAAAGAATTGAAAAGTAAATACACCTTCCACGTAAACAAATATCAAAGTATTGTTCGAGAAAAATATGTTACTGAAGTAAATAAACATGTTGAAGAATACGGACTGATCGTTTGCCTTTCGGAAACTTGGTGAGGATATTCATCGCATGGTGTTGTGATACAAAAGGGTACATCTGTGAAGTTGTTAGAAATGAAGGGTCCTTGTGACATGCAAAACACTGAACAAGAAGTATTATTAAAGTAATGTAAGTTTTTACGCTTAGAAAAAGGCAGGTTGATTATGAAAAAACATACATATTATGCGCAAATTCAGTTCAGTATGGCCTTGGGCGCCATAACTGTGACGTTATGCAATCTGTATCTGGCCTTGGGCGCCACGACTATAATTTTGAGTGATATGCATCTGCTCTGGCCGTCAGATGCCATGTGACTGGCCTTGATTGCCATGACTGTGATCTTGACTGTGACATTGAGTAACAATACTGATGCAATCCTCGCCCGAGCGGCAATTCATACCGATCGACATTAACATGAATACATGACATTTTTGAATTTGTAAAACTGAAACTTGCTATGAGTGCAGACTTGAACGAACGACTAATTTACAATGAGTTATGCAAGTAGAATATAAGACGGTGCCTTAATTACAGTATAACGACTGCGGAGAGGCTGGTTTTTCTCTCTTGTACCAAGGAGTCGCCCAAAGCGCAATCACTCCCGGGAACGGTGTCCTTGTCCCAGGGTCGCCTGGGACGCTATCCCTCCCGGGGACTAGGTTCTGATGCCTATTCGCCTACAACTCAAGTCAGACATTTTGTTTGAATTTTAGGTGTGAATTAATTGAAATTAAGCATGCAGCGATCATTGAAAAAATCAGAAATGAGCGATTCTATGAGCACTTCGAAACATTGAAGGACGGAATTCGCATTGTTAATAATGAAGAATTCCACTCTTCACGAATGTCATTAGGTGAAACTCCGTTCCTCATAACTAGATTTAATTGTTGAGGGAGCGTACAACTATGGCACTGTTCGTTCGAAGTACTTTTGAATCAAGCAACTGTTCAGTCACAGAATGACGTCTGACTTGCAATGAATTAGACCGCGTGATCTTCGAGACTCCCATCTTGTCTGTACAACCAAGCTGACATTGTGCAATCCGTTTATCGATTCGCTTCTGAAATGATTTGAAATCATCTGGCCCTTTCTGACCCTCTATGTAATCTTGAAATAGCAATTCTCTCGATTGATTCAGTTCCACGCAACGGTATAGATTTTATGACATCTCTTGGGCGCTGTCTTCATGAGTGCACGCATGCCGGGTGGGTGTCGCGGAGCTAGCTGGTGGTCCTGTATGAGATGGTTTATCGCCATTGTAGGAGTTGAGTTTCGGACTTGATCATTCTTGACACGCGTGAGTCATACTCATTATTTTTGATTTGAGACATGTTTAGACAAACTCGAGTTATCTGAAAGATACAAATTGTGTGATATCTGCATCATTATCTTTTTGTGAGCACTGATATGTGTCGACGTTGTAGTTGAGTGCACCTTCTGATCGGGGTTTGGATAATGTTGGTAACTGGTGCTCGAAATTAAAACTCGAGTATGGTCATGTGAAACTAAATTCTCCGTTACTCTTTATTTGAGGGTTTAACTGCTCAGTTGAGGTTTTGACAGATTTTTTGAGAGTTTATTTCACTAGTTGGAGGTTCGTAGCTTTGCTTGGGGGTCGCTTTTCTGGTTGGTAGTTTGACTATTTTTATTGGAAGTATCGTTTTTTTTAATTGATTGATGAGTTCCTGTGATCTGATTGTTTCATTCACGATCTCCCTGTGATGTTCTCCTCGCAAGAGCATGTCAATCTTTATGGTTTTGACTTGTGGCCGGTATGAACTAGATTGAGCCTCGATTCTTCTCATTGTTGCTGCCTGAACTTACAACTCGGATGCGGTAGTGTGGGGATGTCTCATATGTGGTTTGTGTTGGGTCACCAGGTAGTAAATCAATTTGGAAGGATTCTCTGTGTCTTATATATTGTTGTCTGTGGACAAGTTTACTGTTTACAAAACTAAATATTTTTTATGTAACATATGTGAGTTGACTCGCTGGTTGGAACTCGAATCATGGATAAATTGGATTCAGTCAAGTGATAATTAAAAACCATTAGTAGAATCTCGACCATTTCTTTAAAATATCGGTTTTTTTTTCACCATTGTAATTTAGCATCTTATTTCATAAGCTACGTTTACGTTTCTCCTTCGCTGCCCCACGCCAGCCGTCATTCATTTACTAACACAAGTGTAAACTTGAAAATGTTGAGAAAAGTGTTATGAAGATTAATATAAAATTATAAAAAATGTATGAAACAACATGATTGACATACATAAGCATGTGATTTGTTGGCTATTCTTAGAGTAAGTTATTTTAAATTGTAAGAAAGAGTCTTGTAAGTTCTAGATGATAGATTTGATAAGAAATTACAAAACTGTTGCTACGTTTATAAAGAAGAAAAAGCAGATACCAGTCTCAAGCGTAAACTAAAAAATGTTGAGAAAAATTTGATAAAGATTAATATAAAATTCGAAAAAATGTATGAAACAATATGATTGACATAAATATGCGTATGATTTGTTGGCTACTCTTACAGTAAATTATTTTAAATTGTATGTAATTATATGATTGTAATTTTGTCATAAATTCTGATTCATAAAGAAGAATTATCTGAAAGTAAAAAAAATTTTTGACACGAACGTAGAAAACGGCGGCTTTCTTACCTCGTCGAACATCGCGAAAATAGCCTTTTTGGTGCATACTATGGTGTAATATTTACATTATCCAATCACCGAGACGAAAATAAATTTACACTTGTGTAAAGTTGTTTTCGTCTCCGTGATTGTATGAATGACTGCCGGGTGAATTTATTTTCGTATCGGTGATTGGTTCAAACTAAACAGGTTGGCAAGCGTGAAACAGTACTGCCATCCTTCTCGGTCGTGTTTGACGGATGAAAAGTGAGGTTACGTGTTCATTGTTGTTTGTCGGGTCTTTGTCGTTACTCGTTACTCAAGCTGCCAATTTTTCCACATTCTCATCAAGAAAAATAGTATACACACCACGGGGCGAATCGTGGGAATGCAAACTCGCGTGATTTGGCTACAGGCTCGTTTGCATTTCCACTTTTACGCCCCTGTACGCGTAATCTACTATTATTGTAATTCCTCGTTTACGCGATACCTTTTTATAAATGCTTCCTGAAAATACTAATTTTGTACTGGAATAAGCATGGTTTAATGGAAATTCATTTTGAAAATACACAATTCGATATACACACAATTTAATAAAATTGTCATCTGCGAGAATAGGAGTGCCTAGATTAGGCAGACCACAGCAGACGAGAAATATATCGTCGATATATAGTTGATGATATTATTGTTTCCTGGGTTGAGACGTTTGGGTGATCCCGTTGCGTCCCCTTGTCGCGGTACAATGGCAAAGGATATGAATAGCTGTCTCATAATCCCTTCCGCCCAAACGACAGAGGGGACTTCCTGAAAACCCTATCTTATGTCTGTGATATCCGAGGTTTCCATGTCCTATAAACATTTCTGTAAGGACTTTGACTTCGTTCCTTCCGAGCTTTCTTTTTCCTATTTCCTTCGATCGATTAAGTTTTAACTTTAAACCCAAGAGTGTTTTGGCCTGTCTGCAGCCAGTGGCAAATTCCCACTCATTCTGATGTTCTTCGGTCAGCCAACTATAATGATTTCTTCAGTGACTAACCTACTGGTAATGTCTACAACTGGCTCGGGTGCAGTAAAGTTTTCTCATTTGTGCACGTGAATTTTCTAATAAAAATGATAAATTTTTAAAATAAAAATGAAATAGTTACATTTTCATTCAAATAAATTATCAACCGACAAGGAAATGAATTTTCAACAAAATAGTCGAATTTTAAACAGCGTACTTCAACTTTCGACCAAATACTTACATTTTGTATTAGATAGTTAAATTGTAAATAAAAAATACGACTTTTTTACAAAACAGTTAAATTTTCAAGAAACGAGTTCATTTTTAATCCAAATAGATTAATTTTTGTGAAGAAAAGAAGATTTAAAAAATATATATATATAGGGTGTTTTTTTTAACTTGAGACAACGAAATATCTCAAAAAATACGCATCCTACGGAAAAAATATCTGGAATAAAAACTTTTTATTTTCGAGGGAGAAAAAAGATTTGCTAAAATTTACCCCACCCCCACAGGAGGCAGGGGTGGGGGTAACTTTGTAATTTCAAATGGCAACCCCAATTTTTAATCACAGATTCAGATTCTCCTTTACGAAATACGTAAGTTTTATTCGGAAAATTTGTTTCGATTCGCGATAGATGGCGCTGCAATTGCGAAAAATGAAATTGTTGACACTACTTTTAGCTCTACCCAGGAATAACGACGCGGACGTAGTAGTTGTCTATTCCCTTCGGGGT
>CAKNYM010043317.1:101080-111251 GCA_932195095.1 Andricus curvator
CAGACTTGCTGCGGAGGCCCTACTCGAGGAAGCAAAGATTGGCGCAAAACGGGCCGAAATATTGGGGCCAAGTGGTTGGGTCAAACCACAGGAAAGTGTTAATAAAAGATTTTTACATTCAACACTTCGCAACGTCGTACTTTCAAATAGAAAACGTGTAAAAAAAGACAATATATCAAAATCAACATCGCCAAACAATAGTAAACAGAATTCAGAATAAAATAAAATAAGTCGAGATACGTGACGGCATATTTACTAGCTTTGTAGATCGTAATTATTCCCATGAACAATTTGATATTTAAATTGTTAACAAACAGAAGGTACATATTCTATGAATAGCTATAAAAATTAGGCTAAGTTGTTCAGTTCTATGAAATGCTGTTAGAATATTTTTTTTAATTTTCAAAGTTTATAAATTTCAAAGTTCTTCTGTGAAATCATGACTAGAAAGTAAAATAGCCTTAAATCAAGATGTACTATAACTGTAGGACATATAGTTTTATATCTAAGAGAGACATATGAAATAAAAGTACAATCGATATTTTTAACAACTATTGTATATTTCTTTACAGAACGAAGACGCATAAACTCCCATGTATAAAATTATTTATAATAGTAAACATGTTGCATTGATAGATTGCGTATGGTATTTTGTAACATCTCCTTACTTCTTATGTCCAAAAACACTTTTCAAAATACAAGATATCCGGTTCAATTATTGTACCTAGATGATTTAAAATCGATTTCCTTTCTTTCTCCGACAAAAGTCGACCTAAAATAATAAAATTATTTCTCAAGTATTTACATACACTGCTGTATATGGTTCAAATGTTTACAAAATACGTAGTCAAAATCCTCGGAATTCAAAATTCACTTGATTTACCTTAGTCCAAAGTTTTGATGATTAAATACAATTGACAAAATTGATTTATTGCTAGTTAACTAAAAAATAAAATTTCATTAGCTACGACTTAGTTTAAATTTAAAACGAACTGTTCATCCATATATTCCTGCATTCAATCATTTTGCAGTTAATTTGATAGTACAATTTTGTAATGAGATACTTTTAAGGACTCGCTAGAACCTACGAATTTCGCCTACTTAAATTTTAAATAACAAACAATATGAAATGATTTACATATGTATATACTACTCTCACTCGTCATTGAGGTGATCAAACTGCGCAATAGATGAAGTATAAAAACCTACACTTCACAGAAGTTTTACAATAGAATCTAAAAAAAGATGATTACCAGCAGTTTTTTTGGTGTAAAACACGCCATTGAGCGATTTGTTTCGATAGAAATTTCATAAAATTGTTACAAAAGATAATGTCATATTTCTGCTTGATCTAGTAGCATAACTGCAGCTTATAAAAACGATTGAGCTCATTCAGCTCGCTAACTTACAGCTATAGTATACTGATAAATCGAAGCCACGTTATTTTGTACATAAGATACGTATAAAACAGCTACTGCGGAAACGTCAGTTTTCAACCTCCTTTTTAACTCATTCAGCGCTACAATTTTTGTGCATAATTTCTCTCATCTAAGATAAATTGTAAAAAATTAGTTTCTCGAGATCTTCCTTGCAAAAATAGTTTGTGCTCACGGAATTGCAAATCTGAACTTCATTCAGATACTGAGCCCAGTTATGTCGATCCATTATTCTGAATCTGCTTCTTCTTCTTCTCCAAGAATAGATTTTTCATATCCATCAAAGCCTGCTTGATATTTTCGGCAAATCTTACGGAATTCTGAAAAAAAAATAACCGGGATAAAATTATAGTTGATATATTCAGTCAGGGGCCGTCCATATACCACATGGGCTGAAAACTCGGTTTTTCTTGAAAATATAAGCTTCATGATACAAGGTAGGAAGTCCAAACAAAAAGTAGTGAAAAGATGGATGACCCCTTACGTGACTGACTTGAAATAATAATGATACATATATTTGCATACATTTTAGAAATATATTTTTTAAATACTGCATAAAATTCTAAAAATTGTAGTATATTTAAAAAATTGAATACTTTATTTCAAAGAAAACATTGAAAAAAAGTGCTGAAAATCGTATTCAAATAACTCTGTCAGCTTCCCATGGTAGAACCGGAAAACAGTGTGCTAAACTGCTAACCAATCCTGGTTTGGAACGCTAATTAGCCGGGCACTACTTCCGGCGTAGGCAATTGCTAACATTTGAGCGACATTAGTTGAATATTCTTAATTTGTGATTATAAAAGAAACAAAAAAAATTTGCATTAGCAATTAACTTTTTTAAAGTACATGTTTATACAATTTTTCGAAGTATTTATTGATATCAATTACATACTGTGTCAAAATTATATTATAATGAAAACATTTTACAATAGAATAATTATTGCTAATATTATAAATAAAATTATAAACAAGTGCATAATTTGAATATTTTCCGACAAGAAATATTTTGTTTTGCAATGACAGTATTTCAAGTCGAATAACCCAATATAATTGTAATACTTGGCATTATTGATCAATAAAGTTTCTGATTAATATAAACCTAATTATAACACTAAACATAGTACACTGGAAACTGGATTTATGCACGGTTTCGTTTATGGCCTTCGACACCAATACAGGGACTACGAATGTAAACAGGCAGGGCCGCATTAACCAATTTCTGTTGGATTTGGAGGCATGACGCAACCTGAAGCAACTAACGCAGTGAGAGTGCGGCCCTCAGGCTGTTTTTCACGCTTGACTAAACACATCCTCCCCTTTTGGCCCCACGGCTTCTCTAATCACGAAACCGCTGAGCGGCATCAATTCTCGGAACGCACAAATCCAGTTTACGCAAATCCAGGTTCCAGTGTCATTAGCCAATACATTTTGTGATGATTATCGAACAATTCAAAATGCTGTTTAAACATTTTTTTAACATGTATTATTTCGATCGGCTTTCTTGAGGCATTATATCTTATTTCTGAACCCAATAATTATATTTGAACTGGAAAAATGGTAATTTTTTGTTCTATTTGTTTATTTTAAATTCTCAAAATATCTCGAAAATTTTCTTTGAATTTTTATAAGCTTTTTTTGAACAAAAAAAACATCCAAATCAGTTAGGAATCGTAAGCTATAAACATTGAATAATAAATTTCAAATAAAAAACGTAACAATTTAGCCAATTTTATATTATAATTAAAAAGTTCTCGATTGCAGCATGATTGTCAAGTGAGGCTTCCGAGATACGTAAAATTTTTATTATAAATTGAATGAAAAATCATACCGTTGCTGGTGAACTACATTTGCTCGAAATATGGAAAAATATGAGATCTTCTCCAGCGATTATGTAAGAAACTCCATAACCATCGTCAGCCACAGGCCCAAATCCACCACCTGCAGAAATGCAGTTTGGATACCTTTTGAGATCGATTCTCGACGTTTGACCGTGAGGAGTCTGAGACGTGGACAATTTCCAAGGCTCACTTAATACCTCCTAAAAATGAGCAGAAATTGTAAATTTAATATGTGTGAACCTGAATCTCTTAAATTATTTCCAATAAAATTATATAATTAATTCATCTAGTAACACTATTTAAAAAATGAAAATTACCTTCAAAAAAGGAGAGTCGACTTCTAAGTATTTTGATACTACATATAGGCAGAAGAGATGCCTGTCTATTCCCTTTCCACACATCGCATCCTGATAACCCCTCTGATGCTGTTTTGCTGCATTCAGTAATAACCTATGTCGTTCGTCTACCGTCGACGATTCATCTTCCATGGCTCTGACCCACGCTGCGGATTCGATAGTGCAAGGTCGCACAGTCTCGGTTCTGCCTTCCCTGAATAGCCTCGTCATGGAAGCTTCGTATGTAAGACTGAATTGTCCAGCATCCCGGAAATAGGCAAGCTGTAGTGCCATTTGGATATAAGCGTCTGGTGACATCGAACAATTCTTCATGAAACCCTTTCCATAGAGATCATGAACGTAGATACGCAACTCCACATCCTCCAGCAACTTTTGCGCTTCCTGAAACGCAAAATAGCGGATTACTTACTTTTTTACCGGGGGATATACCTACTGAAGAAATATTACAACTACACAACTTTCTTCTCAGGTAAAATCAAATTATTGTTTACTTCTGTCAACTCATGACAAAAATAATGGATTTTCATTTAATTAAATAATTAAGACTTAACAACAGAAATCTACAGAAATCCTTCAAGTGGTACACAACTGCAAAGTTCGATGTATACTGACTGCATATGTGACTGAAATTTATTTTCAGCCATTGTAAGCTCAAGTGACTGTAGATTGTTTAAATTAGAATCAAATATTTATTTTCTAGATGAAAAATTATCAAATTTAAAATCATACATATTGACATGTCTTCTAAAATTTTTAAATCGTTTAAAATCGTAAATCATTTAATTTTAAAAGCCTCAACGTTAAATTTGTTTTATATGATTGAATTTAAAAATGTTTAAATTAAATTTTGATGTTAAGGTTTTTGACCAGGGTAATACGTAATAATTATGATGTTAAAATTTTTTTCAGTCTACTGGTCGTTTCAATATTTTTATAAAATATTGATACTTAAATTGTGAAAAAAATTCTCTCTAGCTCCGATGGGATTCGAACACCACGTCATTCAGATTTCCGGTCCAATGCTCTTGACCACTAAGCTACGGAGAGACGAGATAATTTTCTTCACAATCCCTACAAGTAGAATGTCGACGTCATTCCTTATACTTCTAAGATTATAGTTCTAAACTTGATAAGTTTAAATTAAATTTTGATGTTAAGGTTTTTGACCAGGGTAATACGTAATAATTATGATGTTAAAATTTTTTTCAGTCTACTGGTCGTTTCAATATTTTTATAAAATATTGATACTTAAATTAATTAATGATAATAAATTAATATTCAATGAAACGACCAGCAGACTGGAAAAAAATTTTAACATCATAATTATTACGTATTACCCTGGTCAAAAACCTTAACATCAAAATTTAATTTAAACTTATCAAGTATAGAACTATAATCTTAGAAGTATAAGGAATGACGTCGACATTCTACTTGTAGGGATTGTGAAGAAAATTATCTCGTCTCTCCGCAGCTTAGTGGTCAAGAGCATTGGACCGGAAATCTGAATGACGTGGTGTTCGAATCCCACCGGAGCTAGAGAGATTTTTTTTCAGAATTTAAGTATCAATATTTTATAAAAATATTGAAACGACCAGTAGACTGAAAAAATTTTAACATCATAATTATTACGTATTACCCTGGTCAAAAACCTTAACATCAAAATTTAATTTAAAATTAAATGATTTACGATTTTAAACGATTTAAAGATTTTAGAAGACATGTCAATATGTATGATTTTAAATTTGATAATTTTTTATCTAGAAAATAAATATTTGATTCTAATTTAAACAATCTACAGTCACTTGAGCTTACAATGGCTGAAAATAAATTTCTGAAAAAATGTTAACATCATAATTATTAAAAATGTTTATTTTGTCTTTCAAGTTTTAAATGGCTGACTTATAAGTTACCAAAATTACATTAAAATGTTTTGAATACTTGAACAATTTCAAATCAAATGCGTTGAAAATTGAAGAATTTTGATTTCAAATACGATATACATAAATCGAATATATTTTCAATTTCAAGTCTTAGTCATTACACTAATTTTGACGTAAGATTGGACAACTTTTAGTTTACCATAAAATTAACTTCGGAATTCTGAAGCAAACAATGCAAAATTATAAAGACTTCGATTATTTTTCTCAGACTCCCATAGTAGGAAGGTCCTTATTTTACTTTTTTTGGACATTGTTTGCTCGCATTCACGATTCTGGTGTGAATTCCCGAAAAAAGATGGTCCTCCAAATTTTATTCATATCGGTTAATATTTACCTATCGCCCCAGACATTTTAAGTTTCCCATAAGATTAACATGAGGGAAATTGTACAAAAACGTTTAATTGACGCAACTTTTTCCGTTTTTATTCAAATCAATCGTCCACATAGGACGATAATCTCTATGTTATGCGTAAAATATTAATTTTAAAGCACATGAAATTTTCAAAAATTCTAAAAGGTGGATTCAACAATTCGGGTATCACCTTTATTTATTATTTATTAACTAAGAATGTTCAAACATTGCAAAAAATCTAATAAATTATTGTAAAGTGAATGATGGACAGGGAGAATTAAAAATTTGGAAAAAATCCAAAATGGTGGACAATTATATATATAGAAAATAGCTCGTTTTTGCAGTTTTCAATTAAATATTTTAAAACTGTGCTGTAAAAAGAAGTGTGACTTTAGAAAGCACTCCATGATCCCTGAATTCTGCAGGCTTCAATTAAATATTTTTAAACTTTGCTAGAACAATTTAGCACAATAGGGTAGTTAAAAAAAGTACATTTGTTTTCAATTTTAACTTAAAATATAAAAATAGATAACCATTTTGACTATCAGAAAACGAATTTTTGTAAAGTCTCTAATTTTCATTTATACTCGAACTTGGATTGCATGAAACTTGATTTGCAACTTTCGAGAAATGATGCCGCGCCGCGATTACGGATGAGAGGAGCCGCGGGGCCGAAAGGGGAGACGTCCTTGGTCACTCATGCGTGACAAAACAGTAGCATAGTGATAAAGCGCTGTACCCTAACTGGATGACTGCGTCACGTTGCGTCAGTTCACTCTCAGTGTTCACACGCGCAAACCAAAACCGGGCCCAAATTCAAGTTCGAGTGTAATTCTAAAATCTGTACGTTTTTAAACATGCACATACAGTCACTGCTTGGTAGAAGCGCCGCGTCAAGAAATCTCTCAACTGTTTCGACTTTTTTTTATTTGAGATTCGAAACTAGTCAAGAAGGCTATTAAAATAAAACTTCGTTTTTCTTCTCTGATAGGTAGAAGCGATTCTACAACTCAAGGTCCTCGTAATATTTGAAATATTACTAATTTACTTTTTAACCAATGTAAATAGACGGTAACTTTATATTGAAAACTGAAATTATTGTAAATTATGCAAAGACCCTATTTCCCTCATGTTAATCGTATAAGAAACTTAAAGTGCTTGGGGCGATGTGTAAATATTACAGAGGTTCAAAAAACACTAACTTAAAAAAATTTTTTTTCTTGAATCGTTTTTCGGCACTTTTTAAAGAGAATTTAGGATAACACAACACATTTCAAATACACCTACGTAAAAAACTACGGTGGACGTAATTGATGTGAACTTCGGTGACAAGGCTAAATGAATCTGTATAAAATTATTTCAAGAATTTAAATGTTAAAAACAATTTTTCGTAAATTCTGCACAGTTTCTAAAGTTATTAGACCAGAAAAAAGTTAGTATAACTATAGAATAGGGTTGTCCTTATTTTAATTTGGTTGGAAATCGTTTTCTTCCACTCGCGATTCTGGTGCAAATGCCCGAAAATAGAATGACCTGCAATTTTTATCCAAATCTGTTAATATTTACTAGCGCGGTTCAAAAAATACGAACTTATTCTAAAATTTTCAGGTGCTCCTTGATATTTGGGTTCGAAATCAACAAAAATATGGAAAATGTACAAAATAATTTTGTTTCATTAAATCTAGAGTGTTTTTTGAACCATCCTAGACTAAATATTAACCGATTTGGATAAAAGTTATAGGCCATTCTATTTTTGCGCATTTGCATCAGAATCTTGAGTGGAATAAAACGATTTCCAACCAAATTAAAATAAGAACCAGCCTAACCTATAGATATACTAATTTTCTTCTAGTTTAATGACTTTAAAAACTATTCAAGACTACGAAAAATTGTTTTTAAACATTTGAATTCTTTAAATAATTTTATACAAATTCACTTATCGTTGTCACCGAAATTCGCATCAATTATGTCCACCGCTGTTCTTTTAAGTTATCATCAGTGAAAATACAGAGACAAACCTCCCAGAGCCAATGTCACATCTGAAGTTTGTTTTACCAACAAAATATCTCGACCAGAATTAATTTTAAAGAGGTGACCTTAGAAGGGGGGGGGGGGGCCGGGATGGGAAGTAACTAGTTACTTGTTTTGGTAACGATAGTAGTAACGAAATTACTTCTGTAAGTAACGATTTTTTTCAGTAACAGTAACTATAAAAAACGTTATTTGTTTAGTTACTTTCCAAATTTAGTTCACAAGTCCTTTTCACGAAAATCAATCAATTTTACTGCTTTTCCAACTTTTTTTTTTCATTTTTACTATTTAAATTGTGGTGGCAGATAGCCATAGAAATTTATAGTCCAATATAGGAAAATTGAAATTTTTCTCCCGGCCTGAGATTCGACATTTTCTAAAATCTATAAAAACACTTAGAAAGAATGAAAATAATAATTTCAGAGTTAAATATTCATTTCTTTTTGGTTGATAATTAATTTTTTAATCGGAAATTTAACTATTCCAGTTATTTCACTTATTATTTTATTTGAAAATTCATCTTTTTGGTTGAAATTTTATTATTTGCTTGAACATCTAATTATTTTGTTCGAAATTGCACGATTTTGAAAGAAAATCATTTCAATCGGTTAAAAATTCAACTGCTTTATTTAAAATTAGTTTTTGGTAGAATTAAACTGTTTTTGATTTAAAATTAAATTTTTTTGGTTGAAATCTATGAACACTTTTATTTGAGGATTAATCTTTTTTCGTTGAAAATTAATTTTTTCAAGTAAAAATTAACATGACATTTTTAATTGAAAATTGATCTTTTTTAGTTGAAAATTCATATATTTTGTTTAAAATTCGTCTTTTTTGGTAAAACAATTAATCTTCTTGGTTGAAAATTCATCTCTTTGGTTTCAAATTGCACTATTTTGTTGAAAATTGATCTTTTGTAGATAAAAATTCATGTATTTAGTTAAAAATTCATCTCTTTGGTTTGAAATTAAACAATCTTCTTGAAAATTCGTCTATTACATTTTTCATTGAGAATTAATCATTTTGGATACAAATTTTATTATTTGGTTGAAAATCAACTTTTTCGTTGAAAATTATCCTTTCTAGATTGAAACTTCAAAAATCTGGTTGATTTTTTTCTGTCTTGCCTGCAAATTCAACTATTTTATTGTAAATTTTGGTTGTTGTTAAATGTAACTGTTTTTGATTTAAAATAAAAATATTTTTTGGTTGAAATATCAACTATTACATTTTTTGTTAAGAACTCATCTTTTTTCGTTCAAAATTATTTTTTCAATTAAAAAAACTTCCTGTATTTTGTTAAAAGTTCGTCTTTTTTTGGTAAAAAATTATCTTCTTGGTTGAAAATTCATCTCTTTGGTTTCAAATTATAGAGGAAATTGGGATCTAGAAGACAGCTTTCTGATAAGACAAACTGATTAATTAAGACACGATTTATTAGTAGCAAATAAGTCAAAAGTACACGGAGATAAGATTCAAGAGAACATGCCGTGACCGAGACGAACAACAAAGTTGAACTGTCATGGTTACCATGGTTATCTATTATTATAAACTGTACGTACGGTTTATCATCACATAGGGGTTATTTCAACACTTTCCCTCAAACGTGCGTTCATAATATTTACAGTCTATAAAGGACCAACTCCCATCCTTGCGATATGCTCCTCATGCTTAGGACCTCCAAGTCCCTTTATTAGCACATCAGCCATCATCTTTGCGGTTGATAGGTAACCGACCTTGATGTTTCCGTCCTTCAAAACTTCTTGCACAAAATGATGACGTATGTCTATGTGTTTAGTCCGGGAGTGAAACACTGCATTCTGTGCGAGCTTCTGGGCTCCTTGGTTGCCGTTCCAAGTTGGGAGTCGGTTCATCCATTTGACTCCCAATCTCTTCCAGGAACCTTCGCAGGTGAATAGCTGCCTTTACTGCTTCAGTTAGAGCCATGTATTCAGCCTCTGTGCTCGAGAGAGCAACTGTGCGCTGCTTCTTGTCTTCCAGCAGATCTTCGCTCCGCCAAGAATAAAGACGTAGCCTGTATATGAACGTCGATCGTTTGTACAGGCACCCCAATCTGCATCTATGAAGCCTTGTAGTCCAATTCCTGTTTTGCTGAACATAATTCCGAGTTCTTTTTACATAAGGCAGGATTCTTTTAGCTGCAATCAAATGTTCCTTAGTGTAACAAGTGTTATACTGACTCAGTGAGTTGACA
>CAKNYM010043318.1:0-13400 GCA_932195095.1 Andricus curvator
ATCAAAAAAATCAATTTCACGGTCAAACTATGCAAGATACGACAAATCATGACTGGACTAAAGTTGTGCATTTAAAAAAGATCTACAAGTTTCTCCTGGGTCACTTTTTGATAGGATGTGTAGTTTTTGTTTTATTCGTAAAAAATGACATTAACAGTGAAACAATCGGCCCGATAAACGGGCACATTCTCATCAAAACTTTGCTTATTTACTTTATTTTTCATCTCGGGTGTGTTTTTTCACAATATTTCATTGTTTTTATGTTCTCAATACTATTTCTAACGATTGAAACAATAAAATATAATAATAATTCAAACAATTTATTCTGACTGAAAAGCTGACTTTTATTTCAGAATGCGTTTTGATCTTTGTTTACATATGAACTCCTATCTAATACAACGCTGCTGAAGGCTGGTGACCTTCTCAGTATAAAACATCAACCAATTGCGACTCTCTCGGTTTCCATTCCTTGTCCTCGCCCCCCCCCCCCCTCCCCCCGTAACAGAAGTTTTGGTGGGACTGACGTAAGAACTGGACTCTCCACTATACGACGAATCACTACTTAACTTGGGCATGATTTCGACTCGCACAACAAATTTCGCGCATAAAGGTGGTAGTTGGGTGTACAATCTAAACATGAATAATACAAACAATAAAGTAGCCTGGGAATGGACTGAAACTTTGATTGAGGTTTTGAAATATGGTCAGGAGTAGATAGGGAATCACATGGTAGTCAAGGGGTCGGTTTGATTATGAATGAAAAAGCTAGATATATGTTCCAAAAACGACTTAAATACTTTTTTTCTCCCCTTTTCAGATAGTTGGAAAAAAATCTTTCTGATTGTAGGATTTATTATAAAGATACGGAAATATACGCTGAAGTAAAGGAATTACCTTCTTCATTTTAAATCAAATACAACTTTAGTCATTTTTATCTGAAGAACATTGAACATAACATATGGTCGTTGTGAAGCGCGAAGACCAAATTGCGCGCAACAAGCGCGCTCAAACTTTTGGGTTTCTATTATACGATGAACAGAAACGAGCGTGAAGCGCGAGGTTCACATGATGATCATACCAAATATCGAGCGCGAAGCGCGAGTGTCGTGATGAGAATGTGTTCCTTAAGGTCGATAGAACCTTAAGTAAATTAGTTCTTATTTTTATGTAAAACTGACATAATTAAACCAAAAGCAGGTCATAACGATGAAGCTTACTAAGAGAGTATTAGCTTGCGAAGCGCGCAATAGCGAGCACACGAAGTGTGAAAACCTAGACGACAAATGTGTCCGAGCGCGCAGCGCGAGGTGAATGCATTATCGAGCGCGAAGCGCGAGATAAACATATAATCGAGCGCGAAGCGCGAGATGAATACCTAATCGAGCGCGAAGCGCGAGATCCAACAGGTGCGCGCCCTAGGCGCGCTGAAACTTGCGAGCGAAGCGAGCCGCGCGCGAAGCGCGCGATGAGAATGTGCCCGCGAAGCGGGCAGATTTTTTTATTTTGTTATACGTTAAAAATTGTGGCTACTAGCTGTCAGGCCGCGGAGCCCCTAAAAAAATGCTTCGAAAAGGACTTAACAGAAGTCGGCCATTTTGCTACAAAAAAAATATATATATATATTTTCTGATTCTTTGATGATGGAGCTTTATTGACATATAATTAGTTTTGAAATAAATTAAGTTTTCATACCAAAGAAAATTGGTGAATATACCCATGATTTCGCTCCCGCTACTGTGGCCATACCCCTTAAATTAAGCTTAGGTTTTGATTGCATCGAAGGAAAAATTCTAGAAATATCTTATCGTCAATAAAATAATGCAGAAAATTGAAGAGATTAAAAAATATTAATTGCTTTTTGATTTATTAACATTTTTCGGAAACATTAAAATTTGTATTTTTTTTAATAACTTCTAATAAAATTAATATATTGCTCTGAATTTAAGACCATTAGGCGTATAATTTTATCATGTTTCGTGTAGTAATTGGAAGTAAATTTACAGTTGAATATTTTTAAAACTAGAGTGCTTTTATAAAGTATTGAAAAAGATATGTCTAGAAACTTGTGCATAGTAGTGTATTACATTCTCTTAAAATAAGAAATTATAAATCAAACATTCAAAAATAAACTAAATAAAATTGAATTATTTAAAATAAAATAAACCTCGAATCGTTCGAATTTCAGGGTACTGAATGTAAACTTTAAAATTTTCATTGTTTAATTTTTTTTAATTTTTAATTTGTAAATGACATTTTTCAATTTATATTTTTCAAGAAACAACTTATAATCACTAAATTGTACTGTTTTTAAGTTAAAATAGTTTGAAAATGATATAATTTTGATCACTTACAAATTTGTCTGAAAGAACTCTGGACACGCTTTGAGGTTCGCTATGTCTGTTACAAATAAATTTAAAATAAGAAAGTAAAAATGAAATATTCAAAAATAAACAAATTGAAATTGAATTATTTTAAATAAAATAAGCCTCGAATCATTAAAATTTCAGAGTGCTGAATGCAAACTTAAAAATTTGCATTTTTTCATTTTTCTTAATTTTTAATTTATTAGTGACATTTTTGAATTTGAATGTTTCAATAACAATGTAAAATCCTTTAATTGTAGTATTTCAACCTAAAATTGTTTAAAAAATATGTAATTTTGAACACTTAAAAAATGTATTGATTCATTCTTCAAACTATTTTATTTCCTAAAACGCATTCTCTCCTTTGCCTGCTCAGTCAAGCTTTGTTTATAAAATACCGATGCGGACCGATATCAGTTCTCTGAAAGAACACCTTGTGTCGCATTTATGTTACGCATTTACATTTAGAATTAGGCTAATTATATTTCATGAAGAAAAATTTTTAAAATTGAAATTTCATTATGAAAAATTCATTATTATGACACTTATCATTATTATTATTACACATCTAAGTACTCAAAAATTATAAGAAAAATATTGAAAATTGTTTCTTTTTTTTTCAAATTAGACACAGCATATTTTCCTCCTGTTTGTAAATGATTTACAATTGTTTAAACAATTATTATTCATTTGAGAGGGGGGGGGGAGATAGAGCGAGAGGGAGAGAGAGAAGCAAGCAAGCCTCCGGTCTGTGACATGAGACACAGCGCGTGTGTCAGAGGCTTGCGTTACACTTTCTAGTCGTGGTTTCATCTGAATCAGGCGTGTCTCCCCATATTGAGGTCTAAGATGTTTACACATCAAAATGTTCAGTTCCCACTCAGAAAATAATTCTTTACGAAAATTCCCTAACATAAAGTCTAAATTATAATTCATTAGGGAAATTGTATGTTCTAAAGTTAAAATTATAATTCTTAACGGAAATTCCCTGTTCCAAGTCACAATTAAATTTATTTCCAAAATCCCCTGTTCCAAGTCATAATTTTATTTTTTTACAAAATTTTCTATTATAATTGAGAAATATAATAACTCCCTTTTTCCATGAAGAGGAATAATTGAAATTGTGTCGAATTCTGAATCAGAATAAGGTTTTTTTAAAATCCCTTCTTCTAAATCAGAATTAAAACTCTTTCCCAAAATTCCCCTTCTATGCCAAAAATTCCCTGTTTTAGGTCACATTATGATTCTTTACCTAACCTCCCTGTCCTTGAAGTAAAAATTATAATTCTTAACGAAATTTCCTGTTCTATTGTGGACCTAAAATAAAAATTATAATTCTTTACGGAAATTCCCACTTGTATGTCAGATTAAAATTCTTTTAGAAAATTCAATTTTTTAACTCAGAATTAGAGTGATGAAGTATATAAAACCACTTTTAATTTGCATATTATTACATTCGAGAGAGAAATCCCGGTCACTGATAAAAATTCCCTGTCAGTTCCCAGATTTTGCCCAGTTAACAAAATTCCCAGTTTTCTTGCTTTCCCAGTCAGGTAAACACCCAGAGATAGTAGTAAATTTTTGATACTATGAAATATTAATGAAGTAGGTTTTTACATTTTTTTCTGAATTTCAATATAGGCCAACAAATTTGTATAATATGATTTTTGGATGTCCTATAGATGTACAGGAATCTCGCCTGAAAATTATGTCACAATTTTAAATTTGTAAAGGAGGGTTTAACTACTATCAATTTTTAAGTACATTCAAGAAATTCGAACCCTGTTCGAAGTCAGAATGATATATATTTACAACATTTTATGTTATAATTCAGAGATATAATAACTTCCTTTTTCCGTGTACAAAGTCACAATTAAAGTCAGTAAAAAAATTCCCTATTCCAAGTCAGAATTATATTTATTTACAAAATTTTCTATTATAATTCAGAAATATAATAACTCGCTTTTTCCAGGAAGAGGGAATTTTCAAATTGTGACTAATTCTGAATCGGAACATTTTATATTATAATTCAGAAATATAATAACTTCCTTTTTCCAAAATTTGGAAGAGGAAAGTTTCCAATTCTGGCAAAATTTTATTTGCAAAAAAAAAGGAATTTTTAAATTTCAACAAATTCTGATTTGTAAAATAGAATGTTGAAAGTGGGACAAATTCTAACTTGAAACAGGGATCGTTTTGTCAAATTCCCATTTTTATAATAATTTACCCTTACCAGTATTATTTAACTCCAGCTGCAGCATAGAGGCAGTGAACTTTTTTTCCATGTTTGACGTGTATTGTAACATCCAGCATCTTTGCCAAAAGTTGGATCTAATTGTCTTTTATACAATCGTTTCTCCTTATTCATCTGCAAAAAATTTTTTATATGCATTACATCTGTTTTATTCATGAAAAGCTCCCATTTTGCTTTCCTGTTCGCATGTCAAGTTTGAGGTTATAATAAAAAAAGTTCAATGATGATTCCCTTACCTTCGTAAATATATATCAGAAGCCACAATCCACAAATAGTCAAAAATGGCAATTATTTCCCGCGAAGCGTAATAATTTGTGACGCGATCTGAAGAAAGACCCCTAAGCGGCCAAACGTAAATTTTAGAGAAGTGGCGACGGGCCGATAGAACGACAATGTTTACACGCTTGTACTGAATAAATTATTAATGATGGAATTTTTTTAACTATACCATCTTAAAGAGCAAGTTCGAATCTATGTAAAACATTAAAAATCAGAGAATCGATTTTTGGCCGCTTCGGGGTCTTTCTTCAGATCGCTTCACATTTGTTTACCCTGATTTGCGACTCACCTCGAATAAGCGAAGCGCAGATTCATGTACGTGCGAATAGTAGGTTTGCAAAAAACATTGTCATGTTTCCGTAAATATACAATCATAATCACTTTAAAAGTTAAATACATACAAATTTATTGTCTAAATGAAATATATATGTTATGATATGTATACACGGTAACAAGTGAATTACTTAATTTTAAATTGATTATAAACGCAGTGGTATTCGGAACACATTTTCGCACAGCCCTGAATAGGCAGATTCGCGGAAGTACCGGCCGGCCAGCCGGGAAGCGGAAATCGAATGAAGCGAGGTTTGATTACGGAAGTATCAGATATCCACCATTATTTCTTCTAATCGATGGCATAATTTCGATGCCATCGATGCATCACTGCCTTGAAAAAACATTTGATCAATTTGTAATATGATGGTGCGAGTGAGAGGTGGATTTGGACAAAGTGGCACAGGGCGAGGAAAAAGAGAAATGCAAGACCGAAACCCCACAAAATCGCCCCAAGAAGCATATGGAGAAGTTAAACTCCGCCAAGAAAAGGATACTATGAGGGTTCCTTTGTCTAACATACAAAATCTAGACTGAAATAAAGATTTCTGGAAAAGGAACCCGGTAAGAAGGCTTGAATAGAATAGGATTGAAAAATGCAATTCCTGTGAATACCTGATTTTCCCTTCGTTCTCTTATATCAGAAACAGTATTAGAAAGAAGCAAGTGCTATTCCTGTCAATACACTTTGAAAAATATAATTTTCTGGCTATTTCTAATACTGACTTGAATCAATCGAATTTACATACAATTTATTCACAATTAGTAAATTATTTACTATTACTGTGCATGTACAATGATTAAAGTCATATTAAAATTTATTTCATCTACATTGAATTCAAATTTTCAATTCATTTGATATATCTAATTCTTTTTAAACACATAAATCATATTTGGAATTTAGGTATCACAAAATGTATTACACTCAATTCTGTTCATTATATTGAAATTGAGGATAATACATTACATAAATCCAAGGTAAATTTCTTGAATTCAAATGACTTGATCTCTCTAAAGTGCAGACTTGAATTCATTTAAATAGACCCTTCCTAACTTATATTCCAAAATGAATAATTCAAACAATTTTATGCACACATTTCTTGAAGGAATTAGAGTGAATTAAATACACTTCAAATCTATCCTGCTTTACGGAATACGAGAGAGATGTCATTAACGCTATATGAATAGACGGAAATTACATTTTTTAGATAACCTATTCTACTTTTGTACATTGAAGCCTAAAGGGAAAATCAGGTATTAAAAATAATATAATTATCTCTGCTTTTACGTTAGAATCAGAAATTTTTTATCTTATCCTATTCAAGCCTTCTTACCGGGAAGTATAAAATCAAAATAGATGAAAAGCATCATGACGGCCAAATCATTCATGTTGCAGGTATGAAAAATATTAAAGTATTTTTATTAATTTTTTCCCCAAGTAAAGATAAATGAAATCATTAAAATCTTGTCATTATTGAAAAAAGTGAAAATCGTAGTACTATTGACCAAATCTATTTCAAATCAGGAAGACAGTGCAAATTCAAGTCACAGAATAATTCGCCTCTAAAATATGTCGTTTTTAAGGGGGGGGGGGGGCCTAGGTTAATTCATGCAAAAAAAGACACATTTTTGTGAATTTTTTTTGACGAAACAAATAAAATGTATGTATTAATGGTAATAGTACATTAAAGTATAACATTCGAAGAATATTGTGTACAATTTTCATGAAAAGATATTTAAAAATACGGCAATGGCAGCATTATTTGTAAGTGTCTCGAAAAAAAAAGTTGAATTGCGGTGTCCATCATAACTCGGTGCTGGATCATCCGAAATCAAAAAATCAAAGTTCTTTCGTTAGATAATAGTTTTCTCCAGGTAACGCTGGGAGGGTTTTTCAAAATTACAATGTTTCACTTTTTGGGAACACTTTGCAGTGAAAAACGCGATTTTTGCGAAAAAAATCGGCTAATTTGTTATTGTGAAATAAAAAATATTAACAAATTTGAAAAAAACTCTCCAGCGTTACCTCGTAAATTATATACAGAAATAGTGTTCCAAATTTCAAAAGGATCGGTGCAGTAGTTTTCAAGTTATGAGGGACACCGACTTTGGAAACGTGAGTTGTGGGAAAAACGCTTTAAAGTTTTGAACACTAAAAAATTTGGAATAAAACGTTCATTAACGAGTTTTGTCGGTTTACCTCATACTGAATCATCGACGCCAGGTCCATAAAGGATTTTGCTATCATTTATGATGTCTAAAGCATCTTTTTGCAGCGAGCGGTCCACACGTGCTTTTTTCCCTCGCTGCCGAACTCTGCCCTGCACTGACTAAATATACGGTACGCTAAGTCATGTTGGAGACGCGGTTGCTTAAACCGCTGTATCTTCGTTAGTTTTACTCCGATTCATCTCAAATTTTCACACAATATTCTTGAAAGGTTCTCCATTCAGAAAATCAAATAAAAAAAATGCAAAAAAAAAAAAGTTTAAATAATTTACCCCCCCCCCCCCCCCTTAATAGAACATAAGACGACACGTATTTTACCGTTTCGAGAAAAAAATCATTTTCGCGAAGTTATGAGTATTTCAGATTTTAAGGTCGTTTTAAAAAAATATGTGAATTTTTTCTTCAAACCTTCATAACTCTTAACCTAATTGAGACATTTTAGATTTATTTCTTGACTCTGGTGAGCTCTTTGACTCTGGTTCTCTTTCGGAATCTGCCATAAAATCAGTAGAAGGTTAAAAATTATCAAAGTGGAAGCGTTTTTTCTCAAAATATTAAAAATCGATTTTCTCAAAAACTCCATTTTTTGCTCATTTTTTCTTGCTGCATTGGTGCAAGGAAGACATTATTTATAACTTTTATGGGGGCCAACCCATTTTTGTGGCCACGAGAATGATTTTTTTCAAAAAATTAAATTATTGCATTAATTTTAGAAATAACGAAAGATTCGACAAAATTCTAAAGAACTTTGTTTATTTTAGAATGTTCTGTACAAAATACCTCTTACTTTTTTAGAATATCTTCCATTGTTCCCCACAAAAAATTGAAAATTCAATTCAAACAAAAATTCTCATGGGCACAAAACTGATTTGACCTCCACAAAACTTACCGAATGTCGTTTTTATATAAGCACGCATTTTTAAGAAATATTGTATAAAATAAGGCTGTGGCTAGTCGTCCCGAAAAATTGGGGAAGTTGGAAAAGGGAGTGGACTAGTCGTCCCGAAAATTCTGGACGATTAGCCAAGCTTATGAAAAATACTTCACTACTCATCCCGAATTTCGGGACGACGAGACACTCCCATAAAATAAAGAAAGTGGAGTTTTCTATTAAATTCGAGTTCATCTTCCCGCCTGAATTTAAAACAAAACATGCAAAGTTGATTTTAAGGAAAATCCCATTTTTGTATTGAGTCAAATCTTTCTTTGTTTGTAAAAAAAATGCAAAAATTCAATTTTTCGAGAAAAAAAATTCTCATTTAAAATTGGTTCTGTCTATTGAATGATATTTGGAAAAGTTGTATACGCTTTAATTTTATAAAGAGGTATAATATTTTCGAAAAAGGATTTTTACAATCACCATTCACCTCTACGAGAAACACTAATTATTCATGAAATTTGATTTAGTGCAGAAAATAATGAAATTTATTTTATTTTTTTATTTAAAGCATTTAATTTTATGAAGACGAATTTCATAATGTTTGATTGCGAAATTAAGATACTTTTTATGCACATGCAGAATCAGAGCCGGCGCTATACATTTGGCCGCCCGTGTGCAAAATTTTTTTCCGCCGCCCCCCACCATTCCCCCACCCTTCCCCTTTTCTTCGAAAAAGAAAAAAAATTCCTACATACATATGCTCTATTTTTATTTAATCATTACTAACATTATTTACATTATCAATATTACTTACATCATTAATATTTTTTTCTCTTATATTTGTTTTCTCGCGTAAATTTCCCGCTCTTGCTTACCTTCTAGGACAGAAGGAGCAGAAGCGGATGACGTACACGTTCCAGTTGCGTCGGGATTGGTTGCTTTTAAAGAACCATGATCGTAGCTTCCGGAGCCTACAACTTACATCATTAATATTATTTACATTATTAATATCATTTACATTATTATTATACACATTATTTACATTATTTAGCGGAGACTATCCTACAATATATAATGATCCCACAGTGGATAATCATTAATTATAAGCACAACTATAAGTCAATTAATCAATTCTAATTATAATATATTAATACGTATCGCGTCCGAACTATTAATTACATCAAATAATTATTTTACTTGAATTAGTATTTTAAATTAATGATTATCTACTGTAGGGTGGTCTCCCCTACATATAATAAGAATTCAAAAGAAATTTGCTCGCCTTACTTTAATCTGGGCAAATTCTTCAACCAGTTCAGACACATCCAATAAATTCGCAATCACTCGCTCAATTGATATCATAGTCAAGTTTGACAGTCTCTTTTCCGCCATTGTTGTTCGCAAGTAATTTTTTATTATTTTCAATTTTGAAAAGGATCGCTCTGCGCTTGCGACAGATACAGGCAAAGTGTTTAAAATTCGGTATGTTATGAACGTGTTTGGAAACACGATTGCCCCCGAACATCGTCTACATCTAAGTCCAGAGCTTTTAGTTTTTCAATGACAAAATCTGCTAAACCTTTACCTGTAGTGTCCTTAATTTCAGAAAAACCAAGAAAATGTTCACAAATCTCAAATTCCCTTTCTCTTTCATCTATATCAACGAAGCGTATAATGAAAGTTACTTGTTCTACGTGACCTATATCGGGAGTACAATCTATCATTATAGTATAATACTTCGCTTTTCGAACTTTTATTAGAATTATTTTTAAAATACGCTCTGCTATTAAATCTATTATCTCGTTTTGAATGCCGTGACCTAAGTAAGTGGGCATCCATTTCTCTTCCTTTGCTTGTGTCCTCCTGAGATGTTCCATTATAACAGGATCGAACTTCGCAATCATTTCAACAGCTTTTAAAAAATTGCCGTTGTTGCTTTCAAATACTTTATCTGAACCTCCACGGAAGGCTAAATTTTGCTGAGCTAAAAATTGAACCACGTGCACTGAACGTTCAACCACTTGCTGCCAATAACGCTTCTATGCCTCTAAAATGTGTTGATCTAGTCTTTTTATAGTTTTCCCTGATTTTAAAGCCTTTTCGAAACTCGATCACTGTTGAAAATTGCGAATGTGATTTGTATTTTTTTCGTGCCGCGAGAGATGTTGAGTAGCGTGTTGCCAATCCGAATAACCCTCGGCAGTCAATGGTATAAACTATAAATGCATCTCTACCAAAAATTGTACAACAAAAACAAAACATTCTGTTAGTAGAATCAGAATACACTAACCAAGTTCTTTCGCAGGACTCTCCATTTGCCATCTTACGTGTGTAATAAATATCCGAAAATGAGCTTCCTGACGAGTCTGCAGGGTACACCTTCTTTTTTATTGCTGCTGGCTTGTTCTCTACGAGAAGTTGAATCTGATGATTTGACAATGGCACGGGCCAACAGGCAGGATCTCCGCTCAAAATATATGTGATCTTCTCTTTTTCACATTCATGCTGAAAAAATAAGGAATTTTATTGTAAAATAAACGCTGGTCAATTAATAATATCACTAAAGAACTATGAATTAGGGAATGTATTACACCAAAATAAATTCTTGGTAAAATTTTTGGATTCTTTAGGCTCGTACAGTTAGTGTTCTAAAGAGTTTAAGTGCTCGGTGAAATTTTCAAGATGATGAGAATATGTTCGATAATTATCGAACATATTCGCTTTGAGAAATAAATGAGCATTTATGAGCATTTTGAATTTGGATATAAAAACTCGTATTTTCTATATCTATTAATAATAATTACATTAATTAAATTTCGCGGGAAAATGTATTGTTTCAAATTACAAGGGGCGCTAAATTTAAATGATAAAAAAGTCAAAGTAATAGAAAACATATAATTGGCATTAAACAGTGCCTTATTCAGCGTTGCTACAATATCCCAATTTTTAAATTCTTCTTGGTATAAAACCAGCCATACATCAGGAAGATTAATAATGTTAATGCAAAAAAATTATGTTTCTAAATATATTTAAAACACTTTTTAGTTGTGTTTTCAAGTCAAATAGATAAATTTTCAACCGAAGAAATGAATTTTCAACTAAAATTATGAATCTTCATCCAAAAATATGAATTTTTAACCAAATAGTGAGAAGAATTATCAACACAAAATATTAATTTTCTACCAAAAGAGACTCATTCTCAACAAAGTACATGCATTTCCATCTGCAAATGATCAATTTTCAACCAAAAGTAAAATGGTTAAATTGTTAGAAAAATAAATGTTCAGCCAAAAAAAAAACGAATTTTCAACAAACAAGTTTTTTCATTCAAAATTTTTTTTTTTTTTAACCAAAACTAGAACTAAATTTTCAGTTGATTACCCTGGTCGTCAAAATAACATCTTCCATCAAAAGTAGAATAGTTCAATTCGCAGTTAGAAGAAATAAAAAGAAATAAAAAAAAAGCGCAAAAATGGAATAGTTACATCTTCAGTTGAAAGAATTATCACCACATAAGAAAAAACGAATTTTCAACCAAAAAGATCAATTTTTCACCAAAATAGATGAATTTTTAACAAAGAACGTGAATTTTTAACCCAATATTTGAATATTCAACTCAAGAAGATAAATTTTGAACGAAACATGCAAGAGTTACATTTTTAGTTGAAACAATTAATATTCAACTAGAAAACATAATTTTCCATAAAATAATTAAATTTCGAACAAAAGAAAATTTTTTCAGCTAAAATGTTTTATCATCAATCAAATAAATATTTTTGTTTAAAGAAAATAGTTCCACTTCCAGCTAAGTAGACTAATTTTCAACCAAAAAAGATGAATTCTCAAAGAAAAACTTGATTTTTGATATTTCAGCCAAAAAGGATTTTAATTTTGTACAAAACATAGTTTAATTCTACCAAGAAAGATGACTTTTAAACAAAATAGTTTGAATCTTCAACAAAAGAAGATTAATTTTCAACTAAATAGTTACGATTTTCAATTATAATAATAAAATTACTGACTTTGTCAGGTTTTCCCTGGCATTCCCTAACTTTTTGGAATTACCTGCCTGTAATTTGAAAAAAGTATGTTTATTTCACTCTATAATGTTTTTGTCAAAACATATGTAATAATTATGATATATATATATATATATATTTAAACAATATATGCTTCAAATTGTCTTAAATGCTCTACAAATGCTCTGTTCAACTTTAAATTCGGAGAATATTCTCGAGAGCATTTGCTCAACATGTTCTATTAAAAGAATGTATGTTTAAAATTATCACCTTCTGCATAAATGGAGACTGAATTATTTCTTCATTGATATCATCTTTTTCTTCAATTTCTTGAATGTCTGGAACTTTTGGAATTTGAACGATTTTCTCAGTTTCTTCAATGTCTTGAAAGTCTTGAACTTTTGGAATTTGATCGACTTTCTCAGTTCCATCAATTTCATACACTTGTTCATTTTTAAGGTTTACTATGTCCATTTTTGCTCTTACGAACCTATTCATGGAACCGGATTCTTTTTCTACAATTTAATCCTTTTCACGCTTCCGCTTTCTGTACTCAGCGCCAGATAAGCGCGGCGTCTTTCTGCATGACATCTGAAATTGTTGAGGAAATTATTTCAAAGTACATAATTGACAGGTTTTATATTTTATATTTTGATAATTAAAGATACATTTCAATTATAACTTATTCAAGTGTAAAAAATTCTAGGAAAATTATAATTTTAATTTAATTATAAAGATGTTAGTTAAGCGATGTTGTTTGTCTGAGTTATAAATTGTAGCTTAAAAGGTAATAAGTTATGAACTGACGGAGTTCAGACCAAAGAAAGAATCCATTAGATGTTGAAGATCCTTTATTCCATATTTTCGTCGACGTTTCGAAAACGAATAGTTTTCCTCATCAAGACAAGAGTCAATAAAAAGTTGTAATTAAAAATTCGAAGTCAAGTATTAATTAAATAAAGATTTTAAGAAATTAAATAAGATACATAATTTTATTTTTCTCATTATTCAAATTGAGATTTCTATTATTTTAAATAAATAAT
>CAKNYM010043320.1:0-14049 GCA_932195095.1 Andricus curvator
TCATGTTCAACGACGATCCAGATCCAGAATTTCCCGAGCAAAAGTATCATTTCTTTGATAAACAAAGTGATGATCAGCTGAATGGTAAAGATATCGTGGAAATATTTAAATTACCACTTTTGAGAGTTGTGTCTGTTGATTCGAAAAAATATACATTTGGCTCCACACAGGTGTCGGCTTTTTCAGCACCTCATTACATACCTCTACCACATACAGGCTTTCGGACCATCGAAATCAATATAAGGGACCATCTTGGACTTCCGATACCATTTGAGATTGGATCGTTGACAGTGACACTTCATTTTAAACGAATAGACTAGTTGCGATGTATTCTTCATCAAACCAAAAATGACTCTATACGACAATTATTACACGAATCAAGTTGGTGGAGGAGGACTTTCACGAATTTATATTGGATCTCCCTACCAAAGAGGACACGGAATTGGCAGTTTTCGCGGTGGACTCTTTCGTCGTGTTCTGCCGTTTTTGACTCGTGGTGCACGCGTAGTCGGTAAAGAAGCGCTACGCACGGGCATGAATGTCATTGACGATTTGGAATACAATATTCCACTAAAAAGTGCCGTGAAAACACGTATTGGAGAATCTGGACAGAATTTAAAGAAACGTGCTATGGAGAAGGTACAAAACCTTATGAGAGGTTCAGAATATAAATCGCTGCTCAAGAGACAGAGACTTCAGTCAATCGGTGAACTCGGTGCATCGCGTATCGTGGGTAAAGTTGACAGCAACTCAAGAAAGAGGAAGAGGAAGAAGAGGAAGACAAAGAAAGTAAAGAGATTGTCAAAAGGCAAAAGGAAGAAGAAGAATAAGAAGAAGAAAGGAAAGAAGATTAAGCGTAAAACGACTGTAAAAAGACGTACAAAATCAAAGAAAAAGAGCATTCTAGACATTTTCGGAAATAAATAATAATTTACGGAAAAATGTCTTTCTTACACTCGCACTCGTGTGAATGCTTGAAATCAGAGCTTGATCTATTTTCTCTACCACCAACTCAAACGTCGATAGAAGGTTCTCAGTGGGTTCACTACAAACCTATTTCATCACTCACTGACGATTCACACATAGAATTTGTGGTTCCTGGCAACGGAGATCAGTACATTGATTTACCACATACCATGCTGAATCTCAAGATAGCATTACATGCACCAGAGAAAACAAAGGAAAATGAAAGTTCTATTGCACAAATAGCTCCTGTTAATAATATATTACACTCAATGTTTAATCAGGTGGATGTATACTTTAATCAGAAACTAGTATCACCACCAAATAATGCTTATGCTTACAGAGCATACATTGAAACATTACTTTACTATGGACCAGCTGCGAAATCAAGTCATCTTACAGCGTCTGTGTGGGTAAATGATAGCCCCGGGCAGATGGAAGGTATTGCTGAGGAAAATAAGGGGCTTAAGCTCCGTCGCGCATATTTTGGTGCTGGAAAAAAAATTGACTTGATTGGTCATATACACTGTGATGTTTTTAATCAGGATAAATTTCTGTTGAACGGTGTAGAGCTTCGCCTTCGTCTCGTACGTTCTAAAGATGCTTTCTGTCTCATGGATCCTACGGATCACTTGCACACGCAAAAGCACTAACCATTCATGCTGGTATACAGAGCGAGACTCTTGATAATGTAGTGCTTGGACAACTACCCAAAAGAATAATCATTGGATTTGTCGACAATGCAGCATACAACGGAAACGCCACGAAAAACCCGTTCAATTTTCAAAATTAGAAAATAAATCACTTTTCACTATATGTGGATGGCATGCAGATCCCATCGAAACCTATTCAACCAGATTTTACAAAAAATAACCTCTACGTTGAGGCATACCACTCACTGTTGACTGGATGTGGTATTCATTTCCTCAATGAAGGAAATAATATAGATCGTGATGATTATGCACATGGATTCTGTCTTTTTGCATTTGATCTTACACCAGACTTATCAGCACACTGCTACTCACATTGGAATCTTGTGAAGCATGGCTCTTTGAGAATAGAAGTTCGTCTCGAGGAAGCACTTGCACACACTATCAATTGTCTAGTTTATGCCGAGTACGACAATGTCTTGGAAATTGACGGTGCAAGGCAAGTTATTGCAGACTATAGCAAATGATTTGACGCAAAAAAGGATTCGACCAGTTCGAACATGTATGGAATCCAGTTTTGTGACAAAGGAAGCGTATGTAAACCGGTTTGAGTACGTCAATACAGGACACTATACGCCCACGCGCACACCTGTCAACGGTTCCCATTTATACAAAAGACGCACGGCTGAGCTGGTTTAAACACGTTGAAACTCGAAAAATACACACCCTCAAACACACTTGCCTGCCAACGGATTTTTCGTGTGGAAGGGGAAAGCTGTATATCTACAACCTATATAAGCCGGCAATCTTCAGACGTAACCCAGTACTGGTAAAGAACACTTGCATCGTCTTAAATCATTCTACTCATATAGTTTTTCGTCGCAGTCCTCGTCCTCGTTGTGAAATCTGTAATATGATTGACTATGTAATCGGAATTCAAGGTTTTCGGGATCTTGATGACAATTTTCTAACAAAGGAGGTACCTATCGTCACACTGGATCACAAGTTTGTCGCTCACTGGATCGCAGCACCACCTCATCCCTTTTGCGAACTTTATACCTGTGTAAAACAACAAAACAATTGGCTCTCAAGATTCTATCATGGGATCGAGTGGTTCGAAGGAGACATTTCCATGAAGTTTCTCTACTCCAATCTTCGAGATGTAGCTAAATCTGCAGCAACAATTTACACACGTGGGCGTGAAAAAGCTAAACTACTACAAAAAATAATGAGTAGGCAAATTATTAACCTAGAAGAACTGACATGTCCTACATTCAAACAACTGCCAGACAAACGAGAATATTGTTTTCATCATGGAATCAAAAAGGAGGAGGATTACGCCTGTGCTCTCAATAATGCTATGAGAATCAAACGGTGGCTCGGTAAACGACGACAAGAGCAGGTACGATTATTGAACAACAACAACAACAAAAGAGCCAACAAACCATCTCAAAAGAAACCATTCCTGTTAAATAACACATCGAGGACGAGGGCTGCTATCGACGGAGAAGATAAAAAACCAGTGTCTCCTATATTTGCATCCAAATCGCCATCACACGCATACGAAGACGTATGGACGGACAATGAACAGCCTACAAATTCTGCAAGTGCTTCAACTGACGGGGGACCACACAATCGGTGTGTACCCGGCTGATCAAATACCGAAAACTTGGACACGTCCTGCTGCTATCGTTATCAACACAGATGACCACACAAAGCCTGGCTCGCATTGGGTCGCCACCTTCGTCGGCAGCTCAGGCAGAGGAATATACTTCGACAGTTACGGTTTACCGCCTCTTATTCCTCAACATCTTCATCGTTTACGAGGAAACTATACCCTCTTCAGGTGGAACACGAAACTGCTCCAGAGTGCCTCTTCGAACGTGTGTGGTCAGTTTTGCATTATGTTTCTGCATCTGTGTCACTGTGTCACTGTGCATGCTCACTGCATAGCTGCAATCGTCTTGAATCTTGTGTACAAGCATGTTCTTCGAAACTTGCTACTTTGTATCTATTTTAATCAATGTTTGTTTTATCTCTTTGCTCTTTTATGCAAAAGAATATTGCGCCTAGTCTCCTTGGCTAAGAGAGTATATTCTTTTGCATTTATTGTGTCTCTGTTTATAATGCTTTGTAAACATTATTTTAAGTATTCGTCTCCCTCATAGGCTAAGAGTTTTTTGTGGAATACATACATGTTTTAGATTTTCCTCTGTCTCTAAGACCTGTTTTACTATCTAAGTTGGTATCCCTGTATTACTTATTTTTGTGTTGCTTCATTAGCATATATGTCTGTCTTGTCTCGAGTCGTGTACATATTGTTGTATCTCTTTTTTTAATCTTACATAAGTAACAATACATGTGTGTTCTTTAGATCTAGATTTTTTTTTTGAACAATAAATAAATAAAATGGTGAAAAATTGAAATAAATGTTGTCTTAATTTCAAATAACCCTTTTCCAACCTGAATAGAATGTAAGATTAGGATAATTAGCCTGCGTTGTATTTACTTCTCGCCTTTTCCAACTCGATGACCGACTACCTCTACTCTTGGACTAAAAGGGAGGGGGCGAGGCCCCTCCCCGTTTCCAGGCGAAACATCGCAGGTTCGCAAAGGGAGGGGGTGAACCCCCTCCCATTTTCCAACTCCGATACATTCATTCGATGGGAGGGGGTGGACCCCCTCCCCTTTTCCAGCTGAGAATCATCCATTCGATGAGATCGTGTGTGAACCCTCCCCTTTTCCAACTCAGAATAACTCATTCGATCAATTAGTATGAACGCTATTTTGTAATTGAGCCACGCCCCTAATTGACGCCATTTGGTCATCAGACCACGCCCCTCGACCAATCAGGGGAGGCCACACCCTTTCCCCTACACACACTCCTCCTTTTAGTCCACGCCCCTCGACCAATCAGGAGAGGGCACATCCCCTCCCCTCACTCCTCATTTTAGGCCACGCCTCTCGACCAATCAGAGGCCGCGTTATAGCCCAGGGTATCTACTCTTATTATTGGAAGACATTATCGACACCATCGCCCTGCACAATAATCCAGAAGATAACCCTTATTTACATCTTTTGTCAACCCTTCGAGAAAACTTGAAGATCATCTCCAACTGCCATAAGAAAATTCTGGAGATACTTCAGGAACTGGAGCGCGAGGCTCACAATAAATATTGAGTAAGTACCCAATTCTTTGAATGTCATTGTGAAATTTTCCTTCCCTTAACAAACAAGCTATTAAAATCTTACCCCTTCTCTTTGAAAGCTGCCTCTATCCTGGAAGCTAGATATTTGGAAAATCTGACCAGTCACTACGGGAGTTACTCATGTAATTGCACTAATTGTAATTAACCAAAATAAATCTTCACAATATTTGTAATAGATAAAATCATAGCAATTTATTTAATCACCTCTCTCTCTCTCTCTCTGTTTCTCCTCAAATCCCGCTTCGGTTAATTCAGTATAGTTAAGTTTCTTAACTATACTGATGAACATCGAGCAAAAAGAGGAATCAGAATATTATAATTAGGTAAGTGATATAATTAAATTATCCAGACATCACAATATCTAGCAATTTCCCAAACAATTTTAATTTGTTTAAACTCGTTTTTTTTTCGAATCTCTTACATTACGTCGATTATCAGTATAACCTTATCTCCAGCGTATACCCTATATTGTTCCAAAAATTAAATTCAGTTGCTCAAAGTAAAACATAGTCATTTTTTCATAAAATTACATACTTCTCAGTTCTGTTTCATTTATATACTTTATAGGAAGATCTACATGCAAATTATTTTCAATTCACAGATTCTATTAATCTATAGGGTGATTTGGAGGAAAAAAGGACTATGCGTCACTTTAAATAATTGATTTTGATTGTTTAAACAAATTCCTCTTCTCAAAAAAACGTATGGTATACGTTCAAGTCTTCAAGATAAGAAAAAACTGATTAGTAAGCGACATAGTGTGCGAGAATGGAAAAAACTAGACTTTTCTCCATCTTTCCTGTGAGAAGGTGCAAGTGAAAGATTATTAATTGTTTAAATGATTGCTAAAAATCTTATTAAAAAAAGATTGCTCCAAAGATTCCTAAATTGTGTGATTAATTGCAGGAAAGATAACTTTTTACGATGTACAGGGGAAAAATGATTTAAACAAATAAAAATTGTTTAAAAGATTGTTAAAGTTTAAAAACAAATTACCGATTTTCTTTTTCCGGAAAACGAACAAAGGGGGGGGGGGCCCGATCACCAAAAATCGAAAGGTCGAAATGTGGACCACCTTAATGCAGACACTCAGAGAAAAAGTTGTCTTGAAAGAAAATTATGGTCCTCTTGCCTCTTTTGTTTTGGACCATGTGAATATCTTTTTTGCATAAACAGAATTGTTTGTCCCTGAGATTAGATGAAGTTGGTCGCAAAAGGATAATTAGGTATTTCATGTTGTGACGTCAGTTGACGAGATGTCTGCACACCGAGGGCGAAGCAATAATGGGGCGAAAGTTAACTTCATGTTATAACTTGGAAAAACATTATTTTTTACTACAAGTGTATTTAGATATAATTTTTGTTTTTAAAAAACTATTTAATTAAATAATAAACTCGCTACAAATTTCTTAAATCGAATTTATGGTTTAATTGAATAGTCTTTGAAAGATATAAAATAATGTCTAAACACACTTATGGTGAAAAAGTATTTTTTTTTAAGTTATTACAAAAATAAAGTTTTGTCTTGAGCACTTGGTATTAGTGCTTGCCCACGGCGTGCAGACATCTTGGATTTCCCCCTCCCAACCTGAAATACCTAATATTCTTAACGAGATTGTAAATGATTCTTTTTGAGCCCTTTGAGACAAATGAAAATCTTAAATTTCAAAGGAAATTCCGTTTTTCGTCGAGAATCTTTTTACACAAGATTACATTAGTCTACCGGAATTGATTTAAACCTAGATAACATGCGCGAGAAAAATAGGTTAAAAAAATGGCATCTGCTGAGTTTAAAAATTGATTTTTTTAAATTTCATTTTTTAAATAAATTTTTCAAGTTGTTTATAGTATTCTCAGTTTTTGCCACATTTTCGGATACTATTCTCCACGAAGTAGTTTGGTTTTAATATACCAATGCTATGAAGTTATATTTTTTGCACACTTCAAAACATGTAAAAAAATTTTTTGGCACCTGAGCGCTTTATTGAAATTAAAATGAACTGACTTAAAATTAAAGATGTATGGGAGATCGAAACTGGAAACACTACAAATTTGATCTAATTTTTACAATAGTTTTGACTCCGCAGTTAACTTATAAAAATGAAGATATCTGCGGGATGAAAACTGAACTAAAATTGGATCAAATTTTAGTGTTTGCAGTTTTGACTTCCCATGCATCTTGAATTCTTTGTGAGTTTCTTTTAATTTACAATAAAGCCCTGAAGTGCTAAAAAAAAATTTTTAAATGTTTTTATTTGTGCAAAAAATAAAAGTTTATTACAAAGGTTATATGAAAACATAATCATCACACGTATAATAGTATCCCAAAATCTGTAAAAAATTAAAGGGACTCTAAACACCCCCAAAAATGTAACCAAAAATCAATATAAAAAAAATTGCAAACTCAGCAGATAATATTTTTTGCCAACCTATTTTGCCTTCACGCAAAATATCATTTTAAAAAATCATAGCAGAAGTCATCAGCTAATTTCTATGCATTCATATTGCAGTGTTCACTATTTTTTCTTGTACATTTAAAGCAAATGAAGTTCATTAAATAAAGAAAGAAATGTAAAATGTTTAAAAAAGTTTTTAAAAAGTTATGATTTGATTAACTTCGCGATCATCGCACGCGGGTGGCTTCGCTCGCAGGTTTGAGCGCGCCTGGCGCGCGCATCTGTTAGGTCTCGCATTTCGCGCTCGATAATATATTCATCTCGCGCTTCGCGCTCGATAATGTATTTACCTCGCACTACGCGCTCGGTCATTGTACATACCCCAAATTTGCATCAGACTTTTTAAATGAAAGGTTACCTGAAATGTACTGATTGTGAATTCTGTTTTGTTAAAGGTCCTTCGGCTTCAGGGAATTAACACATTTTCATCACGTGTCTCGTGAGAAAAAAGGTTAAAAGCAAAGTTTCTGATCTAATTCAAAAACAATTTTATTATTAAACATTTTATTGTACCTTGTGTCCTTATGTCGAAACAGTTAATTTGTTTATTTGTAAATTTGCTACAAAATTGCATTGTTTTATTTTTTTTAAATTTGTATCCAATTTTCAATTACAGTGAGGCGATCTATTAATTGAAGTAAACTAAATCAATTGTTTCAAAAATTTTTGTTATTGTTAATAATAAAAAATGTGAATCATCCTTGAAAGTTGCGGTTGTTTCTGAAATTTCAAACTATTTGTCAACTTTTCACTTAGAGTGAGTGAATAATCAATTCCATTTAGGAAAAATAATACTTAAAAAAAATTCTTATTGTTTATGAGCATCTCCTTATTTATTAATGGTATCCAGTTTTATTTTATTCTGCAAATTTCAACTGTTTAAACACTTTTCAAATAGTATTGTGATAATTAATGCATAATTGATTATTGTTTACACGTATCTTCTTCCAGAGAAATGCCAGAAAGTTGATTTTTTCTGAAAACTGTAGGTGTGCTTAGACTTTTTAGTTCTCAAGAAATCATTAGTGAACCTCAACAAGAATCATTATTTAAGTGGCACCGTATTTTTTTAAGTGAATAATTTGTGCTCTTTTCCCAATGTTAGAAAAAAGTATCGTCGATGATAATGTACACTGAGAGAAAAAAGTTGTCCTGAAAAGCATCGTACTTTTGCCTGTTTTGTTTCGAACCACGCGAAAATCTGTTTTACAGAAAGGGAATCATTTTTCTGCAAGATAACGTGAAGCTTATTGCAAAAGAATAATGTTTGATCATCGCTGCAAAAAAATTCTTCTTGAGACAAATGAAGATCCTCTTAACCTTAAGTTTAAGAGGTCGAACTTCCGTTTGTGTCAAGACACATCCTTTTACACAAGAGGAAATTTCTTTGAGTATATATATAGTTAAAAGTTTGTCATAAGGACAACCGCAGGATTTCGCCGGGAGCGGGTGCTAATCTGAAAAATTGCACCCGCTCCCAGTCTGACTATTTCTGAAGATATGCTAATTCACATCCTATCAGGTAGCTCATCGGCTAGGACCGCAGGTAGGCCAACCCAAAAGGATTAAAAATTGAAAATAAATTTTTTGTCAATGTTGCATATACAGATTCAAAAGTTAGAAATTCAGAATCTACGGGTTTCGACGATTTCAGATACCTAAAAATTTTCCTAAAAAATTTAAAATTAGGGTAAATATAATGTATCTTGTAAAGAGAAAGAGATACGTCAAAACGGACAAAATTTTCAGATTCACCTTCAGAGTCATTTAATATATAAATATTAATAATTAAATATAAGTAAAAAGAGAATATGCATGAATAAATAATATAAATAACCTGGCAAATATAAAAGGGATTAGGTTTTATGGCATTCTATTCTTGGACCCCTAATAAAAGGATTATCCTTCGAACCCAAGCTCTGACGATTTCTGAACATTTCTCATGAATTCTGACTTTTCCTGACGATTTCTGTCGAGAAACGTAACAAAAGTCGTCAGAAATGGTCAGAAGTCCTGACTTTTTTTCTGCCGATTCCTGACTTTTTTTTAGTAGGGTATATATACATTAAATTAAACTTTTTTGTTAAGTAAGTTTTTTAACCAATAAATAATTGTCATGATACGTTTTCTGTATGTCGCTCGATAATGGCATCATGTTGTAAAGTGAATACAAAAGTATAACGTTATTAATTCTGCCTTTTGTTTTATTGCATCAACTATTATTATTTATCTACTTCACACCGTACTATCATTGCAAAAGAGATGTTCATGGAGAATAGACATAAGGAGCCCAAAGTCCTGTACATTGACTTCACCAAAAACGAGCATTTTTCTGTCGGATGTACAATAACGCATCGAAATGCTAGATCTTCTCGAGCGCGGCGCTAGTGTCCCGGTAACAAGGAGTTCATTGGAACGCATTGGAACGTTTCAATGCGTTTTAATTGCATTTTTGTCTGAATGCTTATTAATGCGCAAGGCGCAATGAAACGCATTAAAACAAAAACTTAAAATGAACAGCATTAAAAGGCATTGGCATGAATGTGAAGTTAATGAAAGGGCATTTAATGGCATTGAAATGAAGGAAACTGAGTATATGCTACATAACGGAATAATTATGAAAAAAGCAAACTAAACAATTTTCAAAAAAAAACTGTTTTATAATTATAAAAATTTAGGACCAGACAAACGTTTCTTAGTGCTTCTCATTTGATTTCCCAAATTTTCAACTCGATATCGCGTTTCGTGTGAACGTAAGTTGGTTTTGAAAAAAATGTCAATAAAAATGTTGAGGTTATGCTCAGATGGCCTTAAATTGAAAAGCTTTTCAACTTACCCGCTGATTTTAATCTTACTCCCTCCTGTATGTCCGCCTTTCCGCCGTTATTCAGAGAGACGAGGATGTGGTATTTTTGCGTTGGCGAATGCTTCGCGGCATCACATTTTTTATTCTTGACGTATGAACTTTTGTTGAAACGTTTCGCGAGAGTAAAAGTACATACGCGAACATCTTGCAGTTATCACTAAAAAGTATCAAAATGCGAGAATGTTCTACAACGAAATACAATGACCATGCTCACTTTTCGGCTACTATATCACTTTCGCGTCTGTTCCTCAGTTCCTATATGGTTCCTATTCTTCTTAAATGGCATTAGCCTTGTCAATGCAATCTGCCGCAGAAGGCATTGTATGGCATTCAACTGAAAAGATCTCGAAACAGCATTGAATGGCATTAACCCGATTCAATACTTTGTGCCATGAAAGGCATTGTATGGCATTCAAGTGGGTGGCTCGGCGAAACGCATTAAATAGCATTAACGCCAATTCACTTAACAGTATTACCATGACGTCAGTTTAATGCCTTTTCATTTGTGCGCATTGAAAATGATTGGAACGAGACAAGATTCAAGTCATAAAACGCATTTAATGGCATTTCGGACAAAAATGCAATTAGTACGCATTTCAAGGCATTAAAGTGTCTACTTTTTTAAATGCCATTCTATGCGTCTCAATGAAATCCTTGTTACCGGGGTGGTACGGGTAACGATGGCCGCCGTCATGGTCCGTGTAAATATAACCTGTGATATAACCCTAAACAAATATACAAAATTCCTAAATGACTTAAACAAGTTGTTGAGGCATTTAAAGGATATTGGAATGTAAAAACTGTTATATTCAAGTGGAAGTTCGATATCAGTTCTGTGATGTGTATGCGTACAAGACTGAAAACTGATCAGTTATATCCTTATTGTTTTCCACGTTTGTGCAATAAATCTGAAGTACCTACCACGTCCATTGCAGGATCACTTCAATTACGTCAAATCACCGATATTTCGAGATAAGTAAAATAAATTTTCTCCGTTTTAATATAATAATTTATACATTTCTATTAAAATCACATTGGTAAATAATGTAAGATGTCAACATATACGGCGGCCATTTCTCTACGTGCAACACTAGCGCCATAACTCGGACAGTAATGTAACCCTTTTTATAGGACAAAAATTTGCTTATTTTCGGTTACATTACTTTGGTCTCCTTATGTCTATTCTCCATGGAGATGTTATAAAGAATAGGGTGGTTGAGTGCAAAAACGGTGTACCTGGTGGACGGGATCAAGTACTTACATAGTAAGTCGAACACCATCAAGTTTTGCAAAAGTGCACTCCTTAGAATGATAGTTCATAGGTATAAAGTTTTGCCATCTGGACAAATATTTGACTAGTAAGAGAACTGGAGGAAGTGCAATTTTTGTGTATTTTGTACGGACCCGATCTTTTCTAGATGTAGTAAACTGCTTGCGGTTCATTTTTTCACACTATTCTTCTAAATAAACAAAAAACTTTGAATACATTTTTTATAAATTGCTCTTCGAGTCTAAAATAATTGAAATCAATCAATGTTTACGCCGGAAGTTGATTTGAAAATGAAACTACCAACACTGTAAAAGAATGGTATTATTAAGGTACTATATTAGATGGGAATATGCAAGCTGCCATCTTGGTTCCCCGCGAAATTCAAAATCCGTCTTTTTTATTTGCGTGGTTAACGTGCGTCGTGCTGTAGAAAAACAGGTTTCTAACCTTACTTTCTTGTGGATCTTATTTCGCTTTAACATTCCGAAAAAAAATGCTCACAGGCAATTTAATGACATATAATCATAAGCTTCTGACCCCAGATATTTAAATTATATTGTTTTATTGATAAATATGAGTACTTACTTCGCCTAATTTTGAATTACAATTCGGTTCCATTTGGCGCGTCTACAATTTATAATCCATATTGACAGTCTTTCTCTTTGTACTAGTGGAAAGGATAAAGTTTAAATCCATCTTCGTTTACGTTTTTACAAAATGGAGCACTACAGGAGACCATTTTCATTATATTCTAAACTTAATTTTAACTAAAATACACGACATCCTTATCGCATTGTTTCCCGCAAACTGTCCAGGAACCAATATGGCGGTTGCATATTCCTGTCTAATATAGTACCCTAGTATTATTTTAGGGCTAGTTTCAGGTATTACAATGAGGTTCATGATGCAAAACTAATCTTAGGTGGCAGCACCGAGCCGAGTACTAGACCCTAGCAAATGAAAACTAGCAAAATGAGATACGAATTTCAAGAAAAGAAATTTTGTTAATAAGTATAAAGTGCCATTTATACCTTGTAAACATAACAAAATATATTTTTCAAACTTTTTTATCAATATTTATCATATAGCATTCGTAAAAGGATCCCTGGCGGACCGGCCGAACGCAAGCATTACGCTGCAGCGTAATGGCAAAGTAATCTTAAAGTAATGGTAAAGTAATATGGCATTACAACTAATAAAAGAAACAAAATAAATATGTAAACTGTTGCAATTATAATAAGACGTTAAAATTTACGTTAACTGGTTATGCCGTAATTGCAACAAGTTTCTTTTTCAGCGTTAAAAAATGAAAAAATAATGTGACTGTCATTGAAGTCGGGCCCCTGCATGCTGGCAACCCGCTTGAAACCGCGTTAGCAGACTGCCAGCACGCAAGGGCCCGACTTCAATGACAGCCACTTTGTTTTTTTATTTTTAACGCTGAAAAAGCAACTTGTTGCAATTACGGCATGACCATTTAATGTAAATTTTAACGTATTTTCATAATTGCAACAGTTTACATCTTTATTTTGTTTCTTTTATTAATTATAATGCCATATTACTTTACCATTACTTTAACATTACTTTACCATTACGCTGCAGCGTAATGCTTGCGTTCGGCCGGTCCGCCAGGGAATTGACCCTGGCGGACCGAAGTTTTTCTTGCATGATACAGAGAGGATACGATGTGGATACTATAAGGATTTGATCCAATTTTAGTTCAGTTTTCATCCCGCAGATATCTTCATTTTTATAAGTTAACTGCGGAGTCAAAACTATTGTAAAATTAGATGAAATTTGTAGTGTTTCCAGTTTCGATCTCCCATACATCCTTAATTTTAAGTCAGTTCATTTTAATTTCAATAAAGCGCTTAGGTGCCAACAAATTTTTTTACATGTTTTGAAGTGTGCAAAAAATATAACTTCATTACATTGGTATATTAAAACCAAACTACTTCGTGGAGAATAGTATCCGGAAATGTGGCAAAAACGGAGAATACTATAAACAACTCGAAAAATTTATTTAAAAAATGAAATTGAAAAAAATCAATTTTTAAACTCAGCAGATGCCATTTTTTTAACCTATTTTTCTCGCGCATGTTATCTAGGTTCAAATCAATTCCGGTAGACTAATGTAATCTTGTGTAAAAAGATTCTCGACGAAAAACGGAATTTCCTTTGAAATTTAAGATTTTCATTTGTCTCAAAGGGCTCAAAAAGAATCATTTACAATCTCGTTAAGAATTATAGGTATTTGAGGTTGGGAGGGGGAAATCCAAGATGTCTGCACGCCGAGGGCCAAGTACTAATACCAAGTGCTCAAGACAAAACTTTATTTTTGTAATAACTTAAAAAAAAAAGACTTTTTCACCATAAGTGTGTTTAGACATTATTTTATATCTTTCAAAGACTTTAAAAAAATATAATACTTATCGATGACGTGCGCTGAAGGCGACTTCAAACGCATCGTCGTTCAGTAGCAGTTAATAGGCGTTATCCGTCGACGATGCGTTTGAAGTCGCCTTCAGCCCACGTTATCGAGAAGTATTATATTTTTTAAAAGTTTTTAATGTTGCAAGAAAAACTACTGCGATTACTCCGTGACCTTTTAACGCAAAATTTCACGCAGAATCCG
>CAKNYM010043321.1:3974-26249 GCA_932195095.1 Andricus curvator
ATTATTTATTTCTGGCGCGGACCAATTGTGTTCTTTACAATTCAGTATTGCCCTCAAGATTTTTTTCAGATTTTTACAATAACATTCAAAGGTCGCTCAAGGCCATTTCAGAGGAAAAATGGCCATTCTTAATTAAATTGACGCTATTTATTGATTATTTATTTCTGGCGCGTATGAATTGTGTTCTATACAATTCAATGTTGCTCTCAAGCTTTTTTCAGATTTTTACAATAACATTAAAAGGTCGCTCAAGGTCATTTTAGGACAAACCCGGCTATTCTTAATTAAATTCACGCTATTTATTAATTATTTATTTCTGGCGCGCACGAATTGTGTTCTTTACAATTCAATATTACCCTCAAGATTTTTTTTTCAGATTTTTACAATAACATTCAAAGGTCCCATAGGGCAAAACTGCCTATTCTTAATTGAATTGGCGCTATTTATTGATTATTCATTTGTGACGCGTATGAATTTTGTTCTTTACAAGTCAATATTGCACACAGATTATTTATCAGATTTTTACAATGACATTCATAGATGGCTCAAGGTCATTTTCTCAATAAAATGTTGATTCAATTAAATTTTCTCTAATTTTTTTTATGCAGAAACAGTGCAATTTATTCATTTCGGCAAAAAACAAATTTAGTCAAGTTGTTGCTAACACTTGCATATTAGATGGTAGTTTATTGCCAACTAAGTTTTCCTCTTTCTTTTTTAAAAGGTAAATCATTACCCCTTCTTCTACACTTATGATAATTAATTCTTCGTAATGGCCTTGAGCGACCTTTGAATGTCATTGTAAAAATCTGAAAAAATTCTGAGTGCAATATTGAATTGTAAAGAACAGAATTCATACGTGCCAGAAATAAGTAGTCAATAAATAGGGTCACTTTAATTAAGAATGGCCATTTTTGCCCTAAAATGGCCTTGAGCGACCTTTGAATGCCATTGTAAAAATCTGAAAAAAAATCTGAGTGCAATATTGAATTGTCAGGAACACAATTCATACGCACCAGAAATTAATAGTTGATGAACAGCGTCAATTCAATTAGGAATGACCAGGCCCTAAAATGGCCTTGAGCGACCTCTAAATATATTCTTAAACTTCTGAAACAAGCAGGGGTCATTTTCTCGGCAAAAGGAACAATTTGTAAGGGTGCCAAGTTGAATGAAAAAAAAGCCAAAAAAAATCACCCTCATATTTATGTTATTATAAAATTTTTGATCATTCGTAGTTTTTATTATCTAAAACAATAGAAAAGAAAAGCAAATTTTAATTAGTTTTCATTGTAAGAAAAATGCACACATTGGATCAAAATTGTACGTTCGTTTTCCTGAAAAAGAAATTCCGTATTTTTTTTCAACATTAACCCGTCTTAAGGAGTATTAAAGGAATAATTTCCACCCAATAGCTTTTTATTTATACACACCCAAACCCCTTTAATTGTGCCCGGAAAATGCCCCAAGAAATGCAAAATAGCAGTTTTCTATCAAATTCATGCTAAAGACGGTATTTTTTTCAACTTGAATTATTTTTAGTCGATAAGTGACGAGTTTTGAAGTATATTTTAATTAATTTTAAATTGTTTGAACAATTATTATTTGTCTGAACAATTTTTTACCCCTGTAAATCATGAATAGTTATTACATTACACTCATAATCTCCCCATTAAATTTTCTAATCTTTCGGAATAAATCGTCCAAAGTTGATGAATGTCAAGAGTAGTAGTTCTTGTTCAACTTATTTGGTAATCATTTAAACAATTTTTTCTCCCGAAAATCGTAAAAGTTATTATTTTCTGGAAATAATGACACAATTAAAGAATGTTGAGAGCAATATATTTTTGAAGGATGTTTGGTAATTATTTAAACAATTTTGATTTGTTTAAACCATTTTTTCCCCTTGTAAAGCGTGAAAAATTATTACTTTTTGCAATTAATGACACAATCAACGATTTTTAAGAATAATATTTTTTTGCTTAAGATATTTTGAAATTATTTAAACAATTAATAATCATTAATATACTTCAGGAAATATCCACATGCAAATTATTTTCAGTTCACAGATTCCATTTATCTACGGGGGTGATTCAAAGAAAAAAAAGCTATATATACTTTAGGAAATATAATAATAATTTTTTAAACAAATTATTATTGTTTAAAAAATATAGGGTATACGTTCTGAGATGAGGAAATACTGAATATTGAGCGACATAGTGTGAAAGATTCGAAATATCTAGACGTTTCTCCACCTTTCCAATGAATAGGTGCAAGTGAATGATTAATAGTTGCTTAAATAATTGCAATATATCTTAAGCAAAAAATATTACTTTTAACATTCGTTGATTGTATCATTAATTGCAAAAAAGAATAACGTTTCACGATTTACAGAGAAAACATTGTTTAAACAAATGAAAATTGTTTAAACAAATTAAAATTGTTTGAAAAATTGCTGAATATCCTTTAGAAGAAATATTACTCTTAACATCCGTTCATTGTGTCATTAATTTCAGAAAATAATAACTTTTCGCGCTTTACAGCGGGACAAATTATTTAAACAAATAAAAATTGTTTAAATAATCACCAAATATCCTTTAACAATTAAAATTATTTAAAATATACTTCAAAACTCGTCACTTATCGATTAAACATAATTCATGTTGAAAGAATTTCAAAAAATACCGTCTTTAGCATGAATTCGATAGAAAACTGCTATTTTGCATTTTTTAGGGCATTTTCCGGGCACAATAAAAGAGGATTTGGAGTGTCAAAATGAAAATTTATTGGGTGGGAATTATTCCTTGAATACTCCTTGAGAGGTGACTATACTTTAATTCACAAAAAGTTTATAACAAGTACTGCTTTTTTCCATTTTTTTGAAAATCGAGCTTTACAAAATCTTTACAAAATCGAAATTAAAAAATTTCTTCTTCCGGAAAACGAACTAATTTGGAGGGGGTTTTCACCGGAAATCCAAAAATCGAAAGTCGAATTTTTACAGGTATAAATTTGGACCACCCTAACGAAGACACTTAGATCTTGAAATCAGTGGAAAAATTCCATTTTAGTGAGACATAGGATGAGCAATTCCTTAACGACAATAATAAATAAGAATCGTTTTATATTTATATGTTATTGATTTATTAATTTTTCATACTGATTACATAAAATAAACTAAGTTTTTTTTAAATTTTGTTTGTGTAAGTTTTGGATTATGTTAGTGCTTTTCGTTGAAAATGGATATTTTTAGTTTTAATAAACTTATATTTCTCAAATTTCGAAAAAGATTCACAAGTTTTTAACAATTTTAGTTTATTTTGGCGTTTTACTGCAAAAATTTTGTATTTTCAGTAAAAAATCATTAGATTTAAAAAAAAAAAATGTTGTGTAAAACTGTAGCTTAAGTTAGTCTTTTTCACCGGAAAAGCCGATACGGATTTCAAAGAAGGTTTATAATTTTGAAACAATTCAAGGTTATGTTAGCGTTTTTCACCGGAAATCCAAAAATCGAAAGTCGAATTTTTACAGGTATAAATTTGGACCACCCTATTCTACGCTCTAGAAAAAATAGTGCAGAAAAACTTTTTTTGTCCACCTGTACGACCCCCAGATCCAATTTTTAATTTCGCATTCTGCAATTACGGAATCATGTAATGACCACAAAACTGACGGTGGATGGTCTCTGTCATGGCGATTGATGAAATTCTTTTCTCGAAATAATTTGATGAATGGTATGAAAGCGACTAATTCATATTCGAAAACGTCACCTGTATGCGCGTGCCACGCAGTCGGCGGAACGCGGTTATTACATAGCTAGCAGCACGGGAATGCCTTCGATTTCGATCATTAGTAGATAATAACAACGACTATGCGCCAATAATTGGGGGCTATAGAATTGCAATTACGAACTAAAGCAAACATTAGTGTTAGTTAACAATCCATAATTGGTTTCAGAAATGTCGATCCAATCGTTCCTCCTACCCACGGGCAAATGATTATAATTAATTTTAATGATAAGTAGTACCAAAATTAGTCAAAGTAAGCGCCGACCGCCTACAAAAAAAGAGTTAGCCTACTAGGGTGTTAATTAGGTCGTTCAAACCTCCCCCTCCAATACTTCACTTCCCCCTCTCCTCGCTTCCCAGCTAATACAACCCTTTCCCTACTTACCTTCCCCGGGCATCACTTCCCCCTCCCTACATACCCTCACTTACACACACTCCCTCTGCTTTCCCTCCATAATTTCCCCTTACTTCCCCTACCTCCCCTCCCATCATTACTCCTCACTTCCTCTAGTTCCCATCCCCGCATTCCCTCTCATTTGTCGTACTTCACCTACTAATTAAGGCGTTCAAACCTTCCCTTCAAATACTTTACATCCCCTCTCCTCGCTTCCCCAGCTAACACACCCCTTTCCTTACATCCCCTCCCATCATTACTCCTCACTTCCTCTAGTTCTCCACTTCTCATTCCCCCTCATTTGTGGTACTTCACCTACTAATTAAGGCATTAAATCCTCCCCTTCCAATACTTTACATCCCCTCTCCTTGCTTCCCCAGGTAACACACTTCTTTCTCTACATCCGCTCCCATCATTACTCCTCACTTTCTCTAGTTCCCATCCCCTCATTCTCCCTCATTTGTCGTACTTCACCTACTAATTAAGACGTTCAAACCTTTCTTTCCAATACATAACTTCCCCCTCTCCTCGCTTACCAGCTAACACACACATTCCCCTACTTCCCTTCCTCATTGCATACTTCCCCTTTCCTACTTACCCTCACTTATACACACTCCCTCTACTTTCCCTCCATAATTTCTTCTACTTTCCTAATCCTCATTTCTCATAATTTTCCCTTACTTCTTCTACCTCCCCTCCCCAAATTTCCCGTCACTTTCCATGCCCTTACATTCCAACCCCTCATTTGCTCTTACTTCCCATACTTCTCCTCTTATTTTCCCTCATTTTCCCTATTTCCCTCCCCACATTTCCGCTCATTTCCCCTCCACTAATTTTCCCAAACTCATCCCTATCATCCATCCTCTTATTTCTCCCACTTTCCTTCTACCAATTTCCCCTCTAATAACCAGAACCTCCTCCAATACTTTACTTCCACCTTTTCGCACTTCCCAAGCTAACACACCCCTTTCCGTACTTCCCTTTCCCGGGCATCACTTCCCCTTCCCTACTTACCCTCACTTACAGACACTCCACCTACTATCCCTCCATAATTTCCCCTACTTCACCTATACTCATTTCCTATCATTTCCCCTTACTTCCTCTACCACTCCTTCCATAATTACTCCACACTTCATCTAGTTCCCATCCCTTCATTCCCACTCATTTGTCGCACTTCACCTACTAATTAATAAGATCACCCCTCCCCCCTCAAAATAATTTAATTCCCCCTCTCCTAGCTGCCTCACCTAACACACCCCCACCACTACTTCCCTTCCCTATTACACACTGTCCCTTCCCTACTTATCCTAAGTTACTTATCCAAACCAATTTTCTTAAACAAAAGAGCTGAATCCCCAACAAAAAAAATTAATTTTTACGAATTGCATTTCAAACCAAAAAAAGATTAGGTTTTTTAAAAAAGAGACAATTTTTCTACTAAAAAAAAAAACGAATTTTCAACGAAATAGTGACATTGTCAACAAAAGAGATGAATTTTTGACTAAAATGATGAATGTTTAGTATACAAAAAATGAATTTTTAACAAAGTAGTTGAATCATCCACCAAAAAAGATTAATTTTCAATCAATTGAATTTAAACAGAGAAACACAGATTTTCAACAAAATAAAAAATAAAATAAAAATAAAAAACATCTTTTTAAATTACTCGCATTTTTAGACAAAAATCTTTGTAATCTTGCTAATTGAAAGATTTTGCTTGAAAATCTTTCCCATTCTTTTTCGAAATTTTAGAAAATAATTTAAAATCTTTTGAAATCTTTGTCAATTTTCTCTTAAAATTTATTTCCAAAATAAAAAATAAGTTTATATTTTCCCAGGAATTTTAAGAAATTTTTTTATTATCTTGAAGCCTTTTAAAGTTCTTAAAAAGCTTCTTCATTCTTGAAATCTTAAAAAATCTACAAATTACATTTTCTATATCAAAATACTGGACACCTTTCTTACATTGATTATATTATTATTGAATATATATTATTTAGATATCCTTACATTTCTCATAAACCTGAAGTTTGCAGACTTTTTTCAAACGGCAAAAAAATGACAACTTCATCCAATCTCGAACACGGTTTTTCCATCCAAATTATAATTTTAGGGGATGAATAATTTTGAATACAAAATAAAAATTTAGGATAATTATATCTTTTTCTAAGAAATTTTTTTTATTTTTTTTAATACTTGATATAATATATTTAATTATATTGAGAAAATTACAAACAATTTTTGAAGATTGCAGATTTGTCAAAGAAGTATAATTTTTTTCAAGATGTTGCAAAATTTTAGGAAAAATTCGAGTCAGTTCAAAAGATATTTAGGACTTTCAATGGTTTAGAAGATACCTAAATATCTTTTAAACTGACTCGAACTATTCCAAAAATTTTGAAAAATCTTTCAAAATTAAAAAAATTGCCCTCAAATTGTCTTTAAAAATTATTTTTTCAAAATAAAAAGGTATTAAAAATTTTTCAAAGATTCTCAAGAAAATTTTCTGCTTGAAGCCTTTCATACATCTTAAAAAGCTTCCAACGTTTTTTTAAAATCTTCAAAAATTTACATTTTGTTTCAAATTTTTGAAAATACTTTTAAATTCCAAATTATTTTTTTAAACATTCCCAAAACTTTTAAACCTTCTAAATATCTTTCAAAATTAGTCGAGTTTTTCCAAAATTTTTCTTAAAATTCTGCAAAATTGAAAAAATTGCCTTCAAATCTTCCATATTCTCTTAAAATTAATTTTTCAAAAAAAAATCAGTTTAAATTTTCCCATAAATTTTAAGAATTTTTCTTTCTTATCATGAAACCTTTGAAAATCCTTAAGAAGCTTCAAAAATTTTATTTCCAAATATTAAAAAATGTGTACATTTTTAAAAACTTTTTTGAAATGTTTTCAATTTTGAAATTAATTTTGAATCTCTTCAAAACTGCTCAATAAATGTTTCTTAAACACACTCGATTTTTTTTTTTAACTTTTTAATCTTGCTACTAATTGGAAAATTTTGCTTTAAAGTCGTCCACATTCTTTTTCGAAATTTTAGGATATAATTAAAAACTTTTTGAAATCTTTGTCAAATTTCTTTTAAAAATTTTTGTTAAATAAAAAATAATTCCAAATTTTCTCAGGAATTTGAAGAATTTTTTTTTCTTATCATGAAACCTTTGAAAATCCTTAAGAAGCTTCAAAAATTTTATTTGCAAATATTTAAAAATGTGTACATTTTTAAAAACTTTTTTGAAATGTTTTCAATTTTTAAATTAATTTTGAATCTTTTTAAAACTCTTAAATGCATCTTAAACTCATTCGAATTTTTTGTATAAACTTTGTAATCTTGCTAATAGAAAAATTTGGCTTTAAAATCGTCCATATTATTTTTCGAACTCTTAAGAAATAATTTAAAAAGTTTTGAAATCTTTGTCAATTTGCCCTTAAAATTCATTTTTCAAAATAAAAAATAAGTTTAAATTTTCCAGGAATTTTGAGATTCTTTCCATTGTTTTGAAACATTTGAAAATTCTTGAAAAGCTTCTTCTTTAGAAATCTTCAAAAATCCACACATTACATTTTTGATATCAAAGTGCTGGGCACCTTTGTGCCATTCATTATTATTATTTTTGAATATATTATTTAGATAAGCTTAAATTTCTCATAAACCTAAAGTTTTTACATTTTTATTTTAAACGGGAAAAAGAATGACAGTTTCATCCAATCATAAATGCGGGTTTCCCGACAACAATAATTTTCAATTGTTTCGAGTTATTTCGAGATGGTTCGAGAAATAATCGAAAATGGCGCCATGCGCTTTTTAATAAATGGACAAGTAGCCAAAGCGCGCTACGCGCGCGCATGCATGTTTTTGGAAATTTCGAAAAAGATATTCAATTTTGTGGATCAAGAATAACAATTTTGAGAAATACAAAACATAATTTGTAAAAGCAGCTTTATATTACTGTAATTAACTATTCTGTTGGAAATTCGTTTTTTTTTTGTTTGAAATTAATTTTTTTAATTAATTATAGATGTTGAAAATTGATGTATTTTCTAGAAATTCGTTGTTTTTGGTAGAGAATTAATTTTCTTTGTCGAAAATTCATCTTTTTGCTTGAAAATTAAACAGTTTGTTAGCAATTTTTTCTTTCTCTTGACTGAAAAATCTTCATTAGTTTAAAATTCAACTTATGTTAAAAAGTCGTCTTTTTTGGTTGATTTCAACTGTTTTTTATTAAGAAATAAAATAATTTTTGGTCAAAATATCGAATACTACATTTTTTCTTCAGAATTCCTCCTTTTGGAATGGATATTTAATTACTTGGTTCAAAGTTAAACTCTTTTGTTACAAATTAATTTTTATGGTAAATGATTCATAATTGTAATTGAAAATTTATCTCCGTGGTCGAAAAATAAGATATTTTGTTGAAAATTCGAAATATTTGAAACTATTTGAAACTTTAAATATTTTGTTAAAAAATTGTTGTTTTTTCTTGAAAATTAATTTTTTTAAACTGAAAATGTTACTACTTCAGTTGATTATTCCATTATTTTAGTTAAAAATTCATCTATTTAGATGAAAATTCGTCTGTTTTAGTAGAAATTAATCTTCTTGTGTGAAAATTAATCACTCCGGTTGAAAATTCAAATATTCTAGTCAAAGATTTATATTTTTTGGTAGATTTTAATATTTTCGGTTGATTCAACTATTCCAGTTAAGGATTGATCATTTTATTTGAAAATTCATCTTTTTTGCTCAAAATTCAACTATTCCAGATAAGGATTCATAATCTTGGTTCAAAATTGATCTTTATTAATTCAAAATTCAATTATAAGTTGAAAATTTGTCTTTTATAGTTGAAAATTAAACTATCTGGTTGAGGATTCATACATTTCGTTAATAAATCGTCTTTTTGGCATAAAATTAATCTTTTTGGTCGAAAATTTAGCTGCTTGGTTAAAAATTCATCTACCTTGTTCAAATTGGAACATTTATTTTAAAAATTTCGGAACCTGAAGCTTTTTCAATTAAATTAAATATTGTTATTATTATTAATAATATATATTAGTACCTACATTAATTTTACCTAAATATGCACTGAAATATTTCTATTGATTCTTATTATTATTAAACATAGTATATTTAAATAACCTTACATTTCTCATGAACCTGAAGTTTGCAGACTCTTTTTTTAAATGGCAAAAAATTATTATTTTGTGAATACAAAATAAGAATTTCGATCAATATTTATTTTTTAGTTTCATTTGTTCATTTGTTTTTAAGGTTATAGAAATATAATTTTCTTAAGATTCTTGAGAAAAATCAAAAAGATTTTTGAAGATTTCAGAAATATCGTAAAAGTATAATTTCTGTATTTTACAGAATTTTGCAAAACTTTAGAAAAAATTTTAATGCGTGTGAAAGATATGTAAGACTTTTAGAAGTCTTTAGAAATCTTCCAAAAAATTTTCGACATTCATAGAAATCTTTTGAAATATATTAAAACTTTTTTAAATTATCTCTAAAAATTAATTTTCCAAAATAATGAAATTTTTCCCAGGAATCTCAAGAAAACTTTTTTATCTTTTTGAGGCCTTTCAAACTTCTTAAAAAGCTTCGAAAATTTTTTCGAAATCTTCAAAAATTTTCATTAAAAAAAAAAGTTGTGATCTTTTCAAATGTCAAATTATCATTTAATCCTGTCCAAAACATTTAAACCTTCTAAATAACTTTTAAGATTAATTGCATTTTTTCAAAAAATTTCTTAAAATTCTGAAAATTAAAAAAGATGGCTTCAAATCTTCCAGGTTCTGTTTTGACAATTTTGAAAATTTTTGGAAATGTTTTAAAGTCTTTTTGAATATTGTTCTAAAATAAATTTTTCAAAATAAAAATTCAGTTTAAATTATTCCATGAATTTTAAGAAATATTTTTTATTATCGTGAAACTGTTCAAAATGCTTAAGAAGCTTAACAATTTTTCTTTACAAATATTCAAAAATGTACATTTTTTCAAGTTTAAAAAAATCTGTTTAAGTTTTAAATTAATTTTGAATATTTTAAAAACTCCTGAATATCTCTTAAACTTACTCGAATTTTGTATGAAACTTTGTAATCTTTCTAATTGAACATTTTTGCTTCAAAATCGTCCACATTTTTTTCCGAAATTTTAGAAAATAATTAAAAATGTTTTGACATATTTTTCAATTTTTTCAAAAAATTTATTTTTCAAAAGAAAAAGTCAGTTCTAATTTTGCCAGAAATTTTAAGAAATTTTTGTTTCAAAATATTCAAAAATGTACGTTTCTTCTAACCTTTTTGAAATGTTTTCAAGTTTTAAATTAATATTGAATATTTTTAAAACTTCTAAATGTTTGCTAAACTTGATCGGATTTTTTATAAATCTTTGTAATCTTGTTAATTGAAAAATTTGCCTTTAATATCGTCCATATTCTTTTTCGAAATTTTAAGAAATAATTGAAAATGTTTTGAAATCTTTGTCTATTTTCTCTTAAAATTTTTTGTTTTAAATTAGGATTCAGTTCAAATTTTCCCAGGAATTTTAAGACATTTTTATTATCTTGAAACCTTTTAAAATTCTTAAAAAACTTCTTCATTTTTAAAATCTTCAAAAATCTACAAATTACATTTTGTAAATCAAAACGCTGGACACTTTTGTTCCATTGATTATTATTATTATTGAATATATTATTTAGATAACCATACATTTCTCATAAACCTGAAGTTTGCAGACTTTTTATTTTAAACGAAAAAAAAGGAACGACAGCTCCAACCAATCATAAATACGAGTTTGCGGACAATAATAGTTTCAAATTGTTTCGAGTTATTTCGAGAAATAATCGAAAATGGCGCCATGCGTTTTTTAATATAGGAGAAGTAGCAAAAGCGCGCTACGCGCGCGCATGCATGTTTTCAGAAATCTCGAAAGAGATATCAAAGAGATGACATTTGTTCCATTGATTATCATTATTGAATTATTGAATATATATTATTAGATAACATAAATGATATTTCAACCAAAAAGAATTTAATTTTAAATAAAAAATAGTGGAATTCATGCCAAAAAAGACAAATTTAAAACAGAATAGCTGAATCCCCAACAAAAAAATTAATTTTTACCAGTTGCATTTTAAACCAAAAAAAAAGATTAAGTTTTTAAAAAAAAGAGACCAAATTTTCTACAAAACAGTTCAATTTTTTCACACGAAAATATGAATTTTTAATGAAATAGATGAATTTTCTACCAAAAAAGATGAATTTTCAACGAGATAGTGACATTGTCAACCAAAGAAATGATTTTTTTTACTAATATTACGAATGTTTAGTAAAAAAATGAATTTTTAACAAAGTAGTTGAATCCTCGACCAAAGAAAGATTAATTTTCAATCAGTTGCATTTTTAACCGAGAAATAGAAATTTTCCAAAAAATAGTTCAAATTTCATCTCAAAAAAGATTTTTCACTCACGAAAGAAAAAAAATTCACCCGAATTATTATTTTTGGGGGTTGAATAATTTAAAATACAAAATAAAAATCTCTGCAAAACATTTCTTTTTTAAGTCTCTTTGTTCATTCGTTTTTTAAGTTAAATAAATATATAATTTTTCTAAGATTTCTTGAGAAAATTCAAACAAATATCTGAAGCTTCCAGATATGTCGCAAAAGTATAAATTTTTATTTATCCGGATTTTGAAAAATGTTAGGAATAGTTAGAGTAAGTTTGAAAGATATTCAGACGTTTGGAAGTTTTTACGATAAATATAAATATTCCTGAAATTTCGAAAAATCTTTTAAAATTTAAAAAAATGCCCTGAAATCTTCCAGATATTGTCGAAATTTATAAAAATATTTTGAAATTATAATAATATTTTGAAATATTTTGGAACTTTTTCAAATTTTCTTTAAAAATTAATTTTTCAAAATAAAAATTAATTAAGAATTTTCCCAGGAATCTCAAGAAATTTTTTTATTTTCTTTAAACTTCTGAAATTTCTTAGAAAGTTTCGGAATTTTTGTCGAAATCTTCCAAAATTGACATTTTGCTTACATTTTTTCGAAATCTTTTCAAACTTAAATTCATTTTTTAACCATTTTCAAAACTTTTGAACCTTCTAAATATCTTTTAAAATTCTTTGAATTCTTATACAATTTTTCTTGAAATTCTGAAAAATTAAAAAACTTGCCTTCAAATCTTTCATATTCTGTTTTGACAATTAAGGAAATCAGTTTGAATTATCCCATGAATTATAAGAAACATTTTTTATTATCGTGAAACCTTTTGAAATTAAAAAAAAAATTTTATAAAATTTTGCAATCTTCAACATTTTTTTTCGAAATTTTAGAAAATAATCTAGAATCTTGGTCAATTTTCTCTTGAAATTTATTTTCAAAATAAAGAATCAGTTCAAATTTTCCCAGGAATTTAACAAAGTTTTTTTATTTTCTTGAAGCCTTTTAAACTTTTTAAAAATCTTTGAAATTTGTTTCAAAATCTTAAAAATTTACATTTTATTTAAAATGTTTGGAAATCTTTTCAAATTCTAAATATCATTTAAAATTCTTCGAATTCTTCCAAAATTTTTCTTGAAATTCTGAAAAATTAATAAACTTGCCTTCAAATCTTCCAGATTCTGTTTGGAAAATTTTGGAAATCTTTTGAAATGTTAAATTCTTTTTTAATATTATCTTGAAATTAATTTTTCAAAATAAAAAATCAGTTTGAATTTTCCCAGGAATTTCAAGACATTTTTTTACTATCGTAAAACCTTTCAAAATCTTTAAAGAAGCTTTAAAACTTCTATATCCAAATATTCAAAAATGTTTTTTAAAAACTTTTTTGAAATATTTTCAAGTTTTAAATTAATTTTTAATATTTTGAAAACTTCTAAATGTCGGTTGAACTTGATCGAATTTTTTACGAATCTTTGTACTTTGCTAATTGAAAGATTTTTCTTTAAAATCTTTCCCATTCTTCTTCGAAATTTTAGAAAATTTTCGAATCCTCGACGAAAAAAGATTAATTTTCAATTAGTTTAATTTTTAACCGAAAAAGACGAATCCTCAACAAAATAGTGGAATTCTCAACCAAAACAAATTAAATGATTTTGAATACAAAATAAAAATTTTGAATAAATATTTCTTTTTTAGGTATATTTGTTCATTTGTTTTTATGGTTATAGAAATATAATTTTTGTAGGATTCTTGAGAAAATTCAAAAAGATTTTTGAAGATTTCAGATATGTCGATATTCGAGATTTGTAGAAATATTTTGAAAACTTTCTATATTTCCTTAAAAATTCATTTTTCAAAATAAAAAATCATTACAAATTTTCTCAGGAATCTCAAGAAAGGTTTTTCATTTTCGTGAAGCCAAACTTCAAACTTCTTAAAAAGCTTAGAATTTTTTTTTGAAATCTTCCAAAATTTAATTTTTTTTTTTAATTTGTAATCTTTTCAAATTTCAAATTATTTTTTAATCCTGTCCAAAACATTTGAATTTTCTAAATATCTTTTGAAATTATTTGAATTTTTCCAAAAAAACGTTCTTAAAATTCTGAAAAATAAAAAAGATGCCTTCAAGTCTTCCAGGTTCTCTTTTGACAACTTTGGAAATTTTTTGAAATGTTTTTAAATCTTTTTGAATATTGTTTTGAAATAAATTTTTCAAAATAAAAAAACCAGTTTAAATTATTCAATGAATTTTAAGAAATATGTTTTATTATCGTGAAACTCTTGAAAATGCTTAAGAAGCTTCAAAATTTTTATTTACAAATATTCAAAAATGTACATTTTTCAAGTTTTAAACAATCTTTTTGAGATCTAAATTAATTTTGAATCTTTTTAAAACTCCTAAATATTTCTTAAACTTACTCGAATTTTGTATAAAACTTTGTAATCTTGCTAAATAAACCTTTTTGCTTTAAAATCGTCCACATTCTGTTTCGAGATTTTAGGAACTGATTAAAAATTTTGTGAAATATTTGTCAATTTTCTCTTAAAATTTATTTTTCAAAATAAAACTTGAGTTTAAATTTTGCCAGGAATTTTAAGAAATGTTTATTTCAAAATATTCAAAAACGTGCGTTTTTTCTAACTTTTTTTAAATGTTTTCAAGTTTTAAATTAATATTGATTCTTTTTAAAACTTCTAAATGTTTGTTAAAGTTGAACGGATTTTTTATTAATCTTTGTAATCTTGTTAATAGACAAATTTGCCTTTAAAATCGTCTATATTCTTTTTGGACATTTTAAGAAATAATTCAAAATGTTTTTAAATATTTGTCAATTTTCTCTTGAAATTAAAAAAAAAAATAAATCAGTTAAAAATTCCCCAGGAATTAAATTTTTTTTATTATATTGAAACCTTCTAAAATTCTTAAAAAGCTTCTTTAGTTTTAAAATCTTCAAAAATCTACAAATTGCATTTTGTATATAAATCCTGGACACCTGTCTTACATTGATTGTTATTATTATTGAATATATCATTTAGATAACCTTACATTTCTCATAATCCTGAAGTTTGCAGACTTATTATTTTAAACGGAAAAAGGAACGACAGCTCCAACCAATCATAAATACGAGTTTCCGGACAACAATAGTTTCAAATTGTTTCGAGTTATTTCGAGAAATAATCGAAAATGGCGCCATGCGCTTTTTAATATAGGATTATTCACTCAGACGGATAAACGTCGTACTATAACATCAAATAATTTAATTTAAGACTCATTATTAAGATTCCAGGGATGTTTTAAAGCATACATACAATGTAAGCAATCACCTAAAAAAGAAGTAAAAAAATGAAAATCTCTTTACGAAAAGATTCACCCATATTAAGTTCGAGTCTAGATAGTTTTTGCATAATGTTCATTTCATTGGTTAAGTTTGGCCGATCGGCATAAATTGGCGAATTTAAAGTCACCCGAAGCGTACCATGAATCTCTCGATAATTTATCGATTAAGTCGTGCGAGGAATATGAATAGCGCTGAGCCCTCACAAAGAGGAGGTAGGTAGGTAGGTACACATTGCTCAGTGCTCACACATAGAGGGTAGCCAAGTATGTACCTATGGTCATAGGGGTGGATTAAAATTCACGTCACAATGTTTAAATGTGACGATCGCAACTCCATTATATTGAATTCTGAGTGACGTGACTTCGACACATTACATCAGGTACTTATTATACGAATCGCTGTTTATTTCCCGCTGTTGAATTTTCATGAGCGCATAGTGCATACATTGTTTAGCATGCGCCTGTTGTGACACAAACACCAATTTATTCACTGACAATGAGTGAAAATTGGATTATGATATAGTACAGGCAGGAATACATTCGAACCCTTCATATAGGGAGATTATTTCTATTCCAGTTCATAATTCAATTAAGTCAAGATTTCAATTGATGGAATTGGATGTCAAACTAGTTTGGGAAAGCAATTATTATTTATGTTATGAGATTGTTTTTCAATTATAACTTAAGATATAAAAAAAAGATAATCATCTTGGCTATAAAGAAATGAATTTTTGTTTTCAAAATTCCCTGACTTCTTTCTGACTAATGGGGGAGTTTACCACTCACCAGAGTGCGTGATCTGCTCGGGTCCGAGTTCTGCGAAAATTAAAATTTAATATATAAAAAATTAATGGAACTGAGGATCGAATTGTGGGTAATAGGCAATGAAACGAACAGATCTGACCTTTAGACCATTGTATATTGTTACATTGCAAGAGAAAGTTACTTGATACTACGAGAGGTAGCAAACGACTGACTGTGCGAACAGGCAACAGGGTCACATGACCATGAGTCAAAAATTTGGACACTAGATGTCTCTACAAAAAAAACACATATGCTTTATGCTTGATAATTTGGCGTACTTTTTCAAATCCACAACACTTCCCCTCATGCTGAAAACATATTATTTATGCACTTTCACTGGTATAAGTCCAAATTCCTCGACGCATCTTCGATGATTTGATCCAGACAATGGCTTTGTCAAATCATCAGCCAACATTTCGGTTGATTGCAAATAGTCCAGTTCGATGAGTCCAGTCTTCAAAGTTTCTCGTATGAAGTGGTGCCTGACGTTGATATGTTTCGTTCTACTATGAAACATTTGACTTTGAGCCAACTTCTGTGCACCTTGGTGGTCATTACAGATCTTGAGTTTGTCTTGTATTTGCCACGGTTCTTTGCTTTTTGGCCTCCCAGGAAATGGCTGCATTCCTAAATATGAAGACATATCCTGTGTAAGATCTCCTGTCATCTGTACAGTTGGCCCAGTCAGCATCGACAAAGCCTTTCAGATGACTCCCTGTCCTTTGATACTTCAAGCCCAGATTGAATGTCCCACGTAGATACCGGATCCAATGTTCCCTTCTGTAACAATTGTTAAATCGGCTCAGCCAATTTACAGCATACGAAATGTCTGGTCTTGTTGCGACTGGCAGATACATTAATGCTCCAATTAGTTCCCTAAAAGGAAACTGATTCTGCTCCTCCTTGGAACATTGTTCAGATTTAGCCAACTTTATTCCTAGGCTAATTGGCGTCGAGACGGGTTTAGAATCCATCATATCAAATTTCTTCAGTATTTCTTCAATGTATATTTTCTGCGCAATCTCGATGACGTCATCTGTTTGAACTCCATCCCTAGACAACGTTTCACCTTCCCCAGATCCTTTATGTCGAAAAACTCACTCAGTTCTTGTTTAAAACCGTTGATCCAATTTAGATTTCTCGATGCTATCAGCATATCGTCCACATACGTTGTCACGATCAAGTAATCATCTCCTCTTCGCGAAATGCTTGAGCCCATAAATGGCTTTTCTCAAGTGGCAGACTTATTCTCCGTCTCCGCTATTTGGGTAAAAGTCTCCGCCACTGGGGCAAAATTTTCGTTAAAATCAACACCAGGTTGTTGAGAGTAACCTTTCGCGACTAAACGCGCCTTTCCTCTTTCTATCGTTCCATCGTTTTTGTACTTGTTGGTAAGTATAATTCTACATCCAATAATATTTTTATTTTCAGGTCGATCTTCCAAATACCACGTTCCATTCTTGATTATAGCCTTGAATTCTTCTTGAATTGCACTTTGCCATTCGTCCGCATGGCATCCGTTGAGCGCTTCTTTGACAGAAATTTCGGAAACATTGGCATAATGCTGAGCACTTTCAGCTAATGCTCCTTGCACAAAGTTAAATTGTCTTCGAGGCCTTCTGGATTTACCTGATTTCAGAATACGTGGTCTTCCAGCGCCTCTCACCCTTGGAATTTCAAAACCTAAAAAAGGTTCTTCGTCGGATAAAAAGTTGATTTCTCCTTCAACTTCGATGTCGTCTTCTTCTTCTGGTTGTTGTTGTATTGGATTTACTTCTACTTAATTTTGATCAGTAGGTTGATCGAGATTAACTCTATCAAAAATATCTTCTGAGGAAAAGTCTTCTTGCTTTTCTTTCAAGCTGAACTTGTTGATGAAGGCTACATCTCTAGAAACTTCTACTTTTCTTTCTTCTGGTATCCATACTCCATAACCTTTCTGGATGTCTGAATACCCGATAAAAATTCCTTCTTTTCCGCAAGATTCAAATTTCCCCTTAGCTGGATCCTTGTTGTAGATAAATACCTGACATCCAAAAATTCTGCGATGCGATAGGTCCGGTACCTTTCCTTTCCATTCTTCGTAAGGAGACTTTCCTTCCAAACTCCTAGAAGGACATCTGTTTCGGACATGATTTGCAACTGCAATACCATCTCCCCAGAACAAAGGTGGTAGGTTACAGTCAGCCATCATGCACCTGGCTGTTTCGACGAGAGTGCGGTTTTTCCTCTCAGCAACACCGGTTTGTTCTGGAGTGTACGGCACTGTGAGTCTGCGAACGATTCCGCATTCCTGGAGATAAATCTCAAATTCTTTTGAACAGTATTCCCCCCCGTTGTCCGATTAAACAAATTTAATTTTTCTTTCCACTTGGCTTTCAGCAGTAGATTTAAAAACTTTGAACGCGTCTAAAAGGTCACTTTTGCATTTCAAAAATTTTATTTCACACCACCGCGTAGCATCGTCTATAAACGTAGCAAAGTACCTTGCTCCAGCCAGGGATTCGACTCTGATCGGACCACAAATGTCACTGTCCACAATTTTGAGAACTTTTGTGCTTTTTAATGACCTTTTTGGAAAAGGCATTCGGGTAAACTTTCCTTTTAAACACGACTCACACACTGAAAGCTTATCCCGTACATTGACTTCGACACCAACACCTTTTTCTTCACTGACAATACTTTTGAGACACTTTTCATTTCAATGTCCCAATCGCTTGTGCCACAATTCGATTTTTTATGGGACCTGATCCTCACTTGATACACTCGCGACTTCAGAACTTTCCCGAACGTAATATAATCCGCCTATCCGATTTGTGATCATCTTTACATTTTGATCCACGTCGAATACCACTGCACATTCCTTTTTAAAAAGCACGTTGAATCCTTTGTCCGTGATTTTCCCTACAGACATTAGATCCATTCTGAGATCTGGTACATAAAGTGTGTCTTCCAACTCGAGAATCTTCTCTTATTTTCCGTCGGTAACCGAGAGCTTCACTATTCCTTTGCCCAACACCATAGTCGAGGCGTGGCTTGCCAAATTCAATTTCACTGCATCACTTTGGCTTTTGTTCACAAACAGTTTCTCTTTACGAGCCATATGTGACGTGCAGCCACTGCCAAGGCACCATGTCCTTTTAGTACCACATTGCTCTACGCCAGGGGTCTCCAAACGTAGATTCTGTATCTACTTGGGATCCCAGGCCAGTGAGTCGGATCTACTCAGCTTTGACCCAGAACTGTCAAAATCCTTTACCTGATTCGAACCGCTTGGAACCCTTTAAAAAAAGGGTCCTCCATGTTCAAATTTCAGAACCGAGCCCTTCCAACTGGGATTTTTTCCCGAGAGGTCATAAATTTTCTCTCAGTTTCCTTACGAAAAAAAAATGGTAGATCTTGAAAAAGGTCGTGCGATTCTGGGTCACGCTGCACCTGTGGATTGTGGAGACCCCTGCTCTACGCTTAGAGAATTCTCATTTTGAAGAGTTACTAGAAAGCTTAATTCTTCTTCCATACTTGCCTTTTGTGAAGTTTCATCAATTACCTCTTCACAATCCTTGGCTTTGTGTCCGACCTTGAAACATCGATGACATTTGTAAGGAAAACTGCTCTTAGAACTCTCGTCATCCTTCGGACCACTTCGTGACTTTCCGCCTGGCTTCCCGAGCTTCCCCTTCTTCTGATTACCCCCTCCACTTGGCTTCACAAACATGGCGTTCGGAATTCCCTCTCTGATTTTCGAAAGACGCGCATCACTTTCCTGGATTATTTTAATTTTCAGCATTTCCGGCTTCGGGTACTCGTCACGAGATTCTATCGCGCATCTAAAATTTCATAAGTGGAGGGAACACTGTAGAGTCATAATACACTGAACAGATCTTGATGGATCTCAATTTCCATTTCCTGAAGCACATCGACGGCGTCAAAAAAACTTCTTATATGTTCTCGAACGTCGCCATCATCCGCCATCTTTTGAAGAGTCAACTGTTTCAAAAGTCTTCCTTTTCTATCCGGTCCACTTGACTGATAAATAGATTGTAGTTTCAACCATATTTCATTTGAAGTGACACAGCTCTTGATCTGCTTAAGTTCCGACGGACTGATCAGGCTCGGTCAACTCTGTACAGCGAAATGGCGAATTTTTAGGACTTTGGCGCGGGGACAGAGAGGCATTGAGGGGTGCGATATTAGTTCTCTGGCCCATCGCAGATGGCGCTAACTTTCAACGCCAACGGGTGGGGCGATGTAAAACGCGCGTGCGTGGCAAATTGTTTGTTGTGGCTTGTGGCTGTGATTTTGTTGGTTATGTAGTTCTGTACTGCAGTCCTTCAAATAAAGGCAAAATTAAGTGAATGAGAAACGTAAAATGGGAAATAGAATGATAATTATCTTTAGTTTCCTATTTTTCGTTTCTTATTTGCTTCATTTTGTCTTTATTACTCCTTTTTTGTTGAATTATTTTAGTATTCAACACATGTAAGGAAGGGGCATATACATATATAAAGACCAACACATGCACGCGTATGCAGTTCTCTGGCTCATCGCAGATGGCGCGGAATATCGCCATTTATTTTCCACAGAGTTGACCGAGCCTGGGACTGATGGCCAAGATCAAGTCGGAACGCACTTTTCGATCCGCCGCGTCCCATGCCGTCGCTGCCGTTTGGGCCGCTGCATCTGCACCTGTAACTTCCGGTTTCACTCTTTCACCAATCACATATTCCCATGTATCATTGCGAACAAGAAGTGCTTCAGCTTGCAACTTCCACGTGTCGTAATTGTCTTTTGTTCAAGTTTCAATCCGCCTCGAATACGTTGAGGCCATTTTGGAAGTAGACCGCACGCTTCCTCTCGAACACGAACACAACGAACACGTTTTTCTTATCATTCACGATCGCGAGAACTGGGCCCATAACCTAATGGAACTGAGGATCGAATTGTGGGTAATAGGCAATGATACGAACAGATCTGATCTTTAGACTATCGTATATTGTTACATTGCATGAAAGAGTTACTTGATGCTACGAGAGGTAGCAAACGACTGACTGTGCGAACAGGCAACAGGGTCACATGACCATGAGTCAAAAATTTGGACACTAGATGTCTCTACAAAGTCAGTCATTCAGTTTAGAAAGAAAAAATGTAAAAATTGTCTTCTTTCTTTTGGTTGAATTCAACTGTTTTTGATAAAAATTTTATTGGATGCAGTCTCTTCTCTTTGGTTGAAAACTTAACTATTTTGTTGAAAATTTGTCTTTGATTTATTTTTGCTTTATTTCTGGTTATAAACTGATCCTTTTTATTTCAAAAATATACAAGATTTGTTGAAAATTCGTCCTTTTGGTTGAATTCAACGGCTTCTAATTTAAATTATTTTTTGGTTTGTTGAAGATTCTTCTCTTTGGTTTAAAATAAACTATTTTGGTGCAAATCAGTTTTTTTTCGTTAAAAATTGATTAACTGAAAATTTAACTTGTCCATTTTTGGTTAAAAATTCGCCTCTTTTAGTTTAAAAATAAACCATTTGGATAAAAATTCATGTATTTCATTGAAAATTCGTTTTTTTTTTGTTTTTGTTGAAAATTAATCTTCATGCTTAACAATTAATCTTTTTGGTTGAAAAATCACTTTTTGATTGAAAATTTAATTAATTTTTTAAAAATTCGTTTTTCTTTTCTTGAAAATTGATCTTTTCAGTTGAAAATTCAACTATGTATATGAAAATTGCCTTTTTTTTAGAAAATTCTTATCGTTTGTAAATTCATTTATTTTGGTCAAAAATTAATTTCTTTGGTTAAAAATTTAACTTCTTTGTTAAAAATATTTTTTTTGGTTGAAAAATAATTTGTTAGTTGGGAATTCGACTTTTTGGTAGAAAATTAATTATCTTGTTTAAAAATTCACCTGTTTGGTTGAAAATTCATTACTTTTGATTGAAAATTTAAGTATTTTGTTCAAATCTCCTTTTTTTGTTCAAAATTCTTTTTTTAACTGAAATTTGAAATATTTCATTCTTTGGTTCAAAGTTTTACTACTTTGTTAAAAAGTTATTTGTATGCTTGAAGATTCATTACTTTAGTTAAAATTTTATCTCTATGGCTGAAAATTAAACTATTCTATTGAAAAATTCGCTTTTTTCCGTTTGAAAATTAATTTTTTTAACAGAAAATTTAACGAATCCATTTTTGGTTGAAAATTTTTTCTTTTTTAGTACAAAATTCACTTCTTTAGTTACAAATTGAACTATATTGTTGGAAATTCAATTTTCCTTATCTGAAAATTTCACTATTCCATTTATGATTGAAAATTAATTTTTACATTCTCATCTAGAGAAGGTATTAGATTTGTGTAAAATTTGACCCCCCCGGTTTTTGTCAAATGTCCACGTTTTGAGACCCCCTGAACCCAAAAAACAGGTTTTTACGAATGTGTCTGTCTGTCTGTCTGTCTGTCTGTCTGTCTGTCTGTCTGTCTGT
>CAKNYM010043324.1:0-15773 GCA_932195095.1 Andricus curvator
TTATTGATAAGCTGTTATTCCTTGAGATGAGGAAAATCATACAATTTCTAATTATGCTATTAACTTTGTAGTTAGGTGAGATTTCTTTTCTTATATTTAACAAAGTTGGATTCTTTGATAGTAGGACAACATCTTAAAAGTTTACTGAGTATGATATTATATACTATACTTTAAAAAACTTAAATTTTTGTTTGTTGATGAAACTCTCAAAAGAATTGAGCTAAAAGTTCGTTTCAGACTTTATTTTAATAATAATAATATGAATAGTTTAATAATAATAATATGAAAAACTCTATTTTCAAACAACATAGAGAAACTTAGGGTGAGATTCTTTCAAATTATTAAGTTCAAATTTACTTAGGATTTAATTAGGAGGAGGAGGAGGAGGAGGATGATGATAACGCTTCCTTTATGATAGCTGATGCTGAAGAAGAGCAAGATACAACTGTGCTTGAAGAAGATGATACAACTAAACCTGCTCCTCCATGTGCCACCTACATGGGACCCTTGTGTCTTGGTCGGTAAAGTAGGGACCTGCATTATCGATTGAGGCATGGATTAATGGCAGATTCCTACATTACCGACTGACGGTAATGCAGGTTTCTACATTACCGGCTGATGGTAAATCAAGGTTCTGCCTTACCGACTGATGGTAAAGCAGGTTCTACCTTACCGACTGATGGTAAAGCGGGTTTCTACCTTACCGACTGATGGTAAATCAGGATTCTACCTTACCGACTGATGGTAAATCAGGGTTCTACCTTATCGACTGATGGTAAATCAGGGTTCTACCTTACCGACTGATGGTAAATCAGGGTGCTACCTTACCGACTGATGGTAAAACAGGTTTCTACCTTGCCGGCTGATGGTAATTCAGGGTTCTACCTTACCTACTGATGGTAATGCAGGTATATGCCTTACCGACTGATGGTAAAGCAGGGTTCTACCTTAACGACGTACGACTACCCTATACCTGTTTTACCGACTGTTGGTAACTGACCGACTGATGGTAACTGACTCGTAGCGCCATCTGTTTGTGGCAGCTGGAACTACGTAGCGGTTCCAGAACTGTCGGAACTAACTGGTGGCGCCATCTGTCGGTTGCAGCTGGAACTACGTATTAGTGTCTCAGAAATGTCGGGAACTGACTGGTGGCGCCATCTGTCGGTGGCAGCTGGAACTACGTAGCGGTTCCAGAATTGTCCTTGTTATATTACTGGTATCATTATCCTTAACTTTATAATGTCCCCAAGCTAGCGTATCAGTACTTTCAGGCAAAAGATACCGTTCGTCATCGAAGCAGCTTAAAGCCACTTTCAACTGTTTAACCGTATCAACTTGATGAAGACGTGATCTAATGATATACTGCGTTATAGTTTGAATCGCAGCATTTTTCAAGCAATCAACGTAGTCATCAAAGTTGATAGATTTCTGTACAACACCTGATTTTATACCCTTAGCTTTCTTTACAAAATCTTGGCCATTTACGCGGATGCTGTATATCTTACTCCTCAAGCCAACAAATTCAGTAATGACCTGCCCACTGCACTCATCTTTCATGAGGCCTAGAACTTTTTTGTTGACTTGAGGCATACCGTAAACGTTATTTACAGGATAATCGGATGTGTCAAACTTTTTGATATCTTGTTTCATATTCATGTAAATATCTGGACATTTAACTTCATAAACTAAGCTATCAGTGTCTGTGTATAGCAGTTTGCATTTTTGCCGTATTTTTCGAGCATATAGCCATAATGGAGGTCATAGATCAAGGTTTTCGAAATGTCCAGCACACTAAGCCCAACATATATGGGTTTGTTCATCAAAACCTCAGTCTTCCTAAGTTCCACAGCCACTAGATCTTCATGGAAGATTGCTCGGCTGTGTAAATTAGTTCTAGATATGAGGGCTTCTGCTCCGTACCTACACTCCCACTTTGTCACGAGTTTAACATCTACATTTTTACGCACATTCTCCATTGTCTTACCATACACAGCATTGTTCATGAGTTTGAACAGGTTTTTCTCAAACTCATTTTTAGCTGTAGCTCTCTTTTCTGTGTTAAAATCTATGTATGATTTCAACCATGGAGCTTGATTAAATTTATGAACGCGATGGATTTTAACAAGGTGAAGACCGTTTGCCAAATCTTGTTTCAATTTACGGTAATGGAGAATGTGCTTCCGTTTCCGTAGGAGGGTAGTTAGGAGTTTCACCTGCTTTGACCCTGGTGGTTTCGAGTGTTCAGGGCAAAAAGGTAAATCACTGTGAGTACCATGAAGTTCTTCGTTGTAATCCAAATCTACTTCAAGGATATAGCCAACAGGGGCTATTGTCAACATTTGATACCCACTCGAAACCACCAAATGGAAGCGCTTGTGCCATTGCCCAACCATAGAGGTTGTTGGCGTCAAAATATGCTATATAGCTGATCTCCTCATTGTCATTGTAAACTTCCATATAGGGATTATTGGCTTTGGCATAACGCTTGGAGCATTGACTAACTCCACCCCTTATACCTAACTCAATAAACAGGACTTTATCAATGTCAGTGAGGAGTTGAAGCTTTACTCTAGTATATTTTAACATGGCATCCCAGGTCAAACCAGGAGTTGTATAATAATGTGCTGGATCAAGGCTATATGCTTTCAGACATTGATCACGGAAGTTTTCAAAGATATCTGCAAGTAGTAACACATCCGTTTTCATGTATAGATACACATAATCGCCAAGATTTTTGCAATTAAATTCAGACCATACCCGTTGCGCATGCTCATAATCATCTTAGGAAATTTTAGAGTCATTTAATGTGCTATATAATTTCTCTTTAGGTGGTAGTTGCATTTCTTTGAGCTTTTCCCTAGAGTCAAAGTACTAATAAGGAAAAACTCCTTTCCGCGTTAGCAATTTGATTTTTTCAGCACTTAAATTTGAAAAGACTCTACCTACTATTTTGTATTCGTCGAGTTATGATGCTAATTTATCTAGCGAAGAAGCCATAAACCGAAATGAATTAGAGGGAGTAGATCAATTCGACCTTCAAACTCAGTGGCTACTTCGCGAAGAATGAAATGAGCATCATACTCACTCAAATTATGGACGACAACGGGTATGGTTCGAGAATCTTTGTAATTCAGATTACAATCTTCATGAGCAGGCCCTCGGTATTTGCCGGTCAAATGTGAATGGTCACGCACTTTCTTTTGGCCTGGTGCTATAATCTGCTCACAAATGTGGCAGGTAGTAGCAACCCTAAAGGCAGCCTTCTGTTCAGTAGTCAAGTTCTCCATAGGTATGGTTCACATGAATACTGTTTCAGCATCTTCTGCCAATCGTTGCAATTCATTTGCAAACTATTTGGCAGGGTCAGGTTCATCTTACGGGCATGCCTTATAGTCGGAAAGTGCGTCATCATAACTAAATTTTATGTAATAGCCTATCCTGAGTATCTGATGTTTTTGAAAGATCTCAGTGTTACTTATGTCCTCCTGAGATTCTTTAACGGGAAGCAACAGACACTCGCAATCGCCATACACGACAAACGGTACCTTTTCCTTATTTCTATAGTTGGTGAACTCAATGATATTTTTCTCAGGTTTCGGTAATTTGATTCTACAATGGTTCATCTTTTGACAGTTATCATTATGTTCACACAACTTTTCTTCGATTGAAAAATAATGTAGACATCGATCACAAATATACTCTTTATGATCATGTTTAGATAGTTGTTTACCAACTAGTGCAGATAGATCTTTAATCCATACATAGTGGAAATTTGAAGTATCGATGCCTTCATCATATATTTCAAACACATTGTCATCAATGCTCTCATCAATGTAATCTTCTTGTACGTATAAAAGATTAACATGTTGCCCCCTCTTTTCTGATGTAACGTATAAGGGGACAACAGTGTAATCAAACTTCCTTCGTACAAGGCCATATACATTGATGGAGATGTCATTATGTTGCTCAAACTTTGGGATATTTTTTAAACTTACAGGAAATTAAATACCAGTAAAATCTAACCTATCTTTATACACATTATAATTAGAAACACGTTCAGGATGAATATGTCTATCAGCTGGATATAATGCTGAGAGAACAGCCCACTTAAAGCATTGACTATCATTCTTATTTTCTAAATTTATACATGCTTTCTTTCTCTTAATTGGGAAAGGTAGTGGGATAAATGAACTAGCCCGCAGAGGATTATATTTATTTCCATTGATTTCCAGGTGTATGATTGAATGCCGATACTTATTTAATACACATCGTATTCGTTCTTGGAATAATACAGAGGCATCATTTGAAAAACGGCTTATATCTATATGTACAAGATTTGTTATTAAATTAGTTTGTTGACGACATTGAAATGCTTTCTCAGAGTCAGTCCATTGAACTTGGTTGGTCATATCCTCTTCTTCGCCAGCTGCATTCGGTTTATTTATACATCCTCCACGTCTCAAGTGCAGTTCGAAAATGGCCTCCAAACTGATTAGTTGATTAATAATGTGTAGGCATCTCTGCTTCTCAGATGTAAAGTAGAGAGTATTCAGTATGGATATTAGTGTTTCTATATTGGCAGAACATTGTTTTACCCAGCTGTGAATAAACTCTTTCTTAGTGTCACCATCTTCAAATCCTGAAATCATGGCTGCTGCTTCTTCTGTCATGGGAATCAGTACCTCATATTCATCCTGGGCGATGGTATTTCGACTCTGCTTCACTGGTCTCTGTGGCTGACTCTGCTGCTTACACGCCTTGTGCTTTCGAGACATCTTGGACTGCTGCAGGATGAGTACCTTCCACTAGGACGTCTGGTTGCTGAATAAAAGAATCACTCCAGATTGGCGCCTTTTATAGGCAGAAGTTCCCACTCTGTGCATGCGCAACACTTTGTTAGGGGATTTCCCTTGCAGTGGCATCATTTGCATCATTTGTTTCCGGTGGTCAGCAGCAGGATCAGCAGAGAGAAGAAGATGACTAGAGCGCTTGGGACCTGACCCCCGAGGTTCGTGCAAAAACTGGAGTCACTCCGGCATAGCTTTACTACTAAAGCCGGAAGGATTGGGCTCTGTCTTACGCACGTGGGCTTTAAGAGGGCCCGAAAGATGGCCTTCTCCCATACTTTCGCGAGACGTGTCGAAACGTCAAATTATACACTCGGTTCAAAGTGCTCTAAATTTTGTTCTAAGTGTGCGATTTCATTGACAACATATGGAGAGAGTTACTGGAGATTCGTATTAAAAAAATTGCAATACAAGTTGAATATTATCAATGCATTAATTATTATAGTAGTGACCTCAAAGTTTTCTTGGCAGAAATTTTTAGCAAATCAAAATTTTATCAAAAAACATGATCTTAAAAATAGCTCCGCGCTGCTCCGCTATGATTCCTATTAAAATACAAAGTCATAAAAAATAAAATCGTTGGTTCGTTTTTCCAAATTTGGACAGCCATTTTGTGGCGGCAATATTGTTTTTGACAATTTTGACCTCAAATTCGAATTCCTTGACCCGAAAAACCCCTGACGACTACTTTTCACGAACATATAACGTCAGTTCTTCCAAAGTTGGTCCACCATTTTGTGGCGTCCATTTTTTTTGTTGACAATTTTAACCTCAAATTCGAATTTCTTGACAGCGAAACCCCCCTGACGAATACTTTTTGCGAACATAACGTCAGTTTTTTCAAAGTTGGTCCGCCATTTTTTGGCGGCCGTTTTTGTTGTTGACAATTTTGACCTTAAACTCGAATTTCTTGACAGCGAAAACCCCTGACGACAACTTTTTGCGAACGTAACGTCAGTTTTTTCAAAGTTGGTCAGCCATTTTGTGGTGGCCATTTTGTTTTTGACCATTTTTACCTCAAATTTAAAATCCTTGACCAGGAATACGTAAGGGTACTGAGATTCAAGACACCCAGGCGGAAATATTATATATAGTTTATATATAGTGTGAAGTTTTATATATAATATTCATTTGTTTTATACATTTTTTATATAAAACAAACGAATATTATATATAATACTTCACACTATATATAAACTATATATAATATTTCCGCCTGGGCAGTTTCCTCACTTGTTGAATTTCAGCCAACTTTTCGGGTATTTCCGACCACTGTGCTACGTTAGATTAACATAATAATAGAGGTAAGTAATAATTATACTGAGTCTACTATTTGCGTAATTCGTAAAACTAAATAAATAAAATTTTAATGTATTGCACAAAATTAATAGAATTTTCATTTTAATTAATTTCGATGGAGGAATAAATAACTATACCTTCTTTGTAAAATTATTTACAGGAATATATTCACCATAATATTTCGTACATGTTTCTAATCAAATAACATATAATTATTTTGTAAAATGCATTCAATTTCTCACAAAATTGAAACGTAGAGGATCACAGTATATAAGTGACAGCTCACATTTTAATATTTGACTGCAGATCGCGAGTATTTTAGTGAAAAACCCCGTGCCTGTCACCCCTACATGGTTTATTTATTTAATCGCTTAGGGTTACGGTGGTAGGAATGTTTACTGGACACTGACGACTGAGAAAACACTTGACCAACATGAGGATTGGAGACAACCCTCGTTGTCGAAAACGTGATTTTCGTGAGGAGACAGCTCATGACATACTTTATGAATTTCATGTACTGACGTGCCTCAGAAACAAATACCTGGGGAAATTATTTTCTCAAACCTGAAGACTTTCATGAGGAACGAAAAATTTTCAGAATTTGAAAATTATCAAACAACTTATAAAGTTATTGAATTTAAATTTATAAGTTATTAAATTTCATGGGCAGACTAATTGACGTAGTAAAAAAGATAATATTGGGATAAAAACATATGATAGCATTGCTTTAAACATTAACATTACGAAAAAATTAATAGCACCATTTGATCCTACGGATAACCTATATAGAGTACATAATTATATTAGTTCATTTTCTTCTGAACCTTATTTGTTATGTAGTCTTAATAAACACTTATACCGTACGAAAACCCGATTACGCATTTAATTATATTACGTAACAAATAGGGTCGCAAAAAATTGTAATTTAAAACTAATAATAATAAATAAGAAAAAGATAGTTAATAAAATAAAATAAGTAATAAAAAAACTCTATGTAATTTTTTCCGTAGAATCGAATAACGCTATTATTTTTTCATAACTCACATTTTTAAACAAATTTCTTAAACAAAAACTATTGCAACAATGGAAAGTTTAAATTCTTCACCATGAAAAATCGTCTTCTAATGAAATTTTCTCATCACAACGTTAATTTTCCTACTATGTCAATTGGTCTGCCTACGAAACTCAATAGGTTAAAAAATTGTTTATAACTTTATAAGTTGTTTATAGATTTTAAAATTATGACAATTTTTCGTTACTTATACCATTCTAATAAGAAATTACCACAAGCGGATACATTGCACGAAGAAAAATAGATATTGAAATGTAGATATTAAAAACTTTGATATATAACCATATTATATAGATATTACGGCATAATATTTAATATTTTCTATTAAATATACAAGATATTGAAAGGCTGTTTATGTTGGAAGTATAAAATGTGTGATATTAACCGTTAATATTTAAGATAATAAAAAAGCGACATTTTATCGGAGCAATGTCCTTGACGTGTGGCGTGGCGACAGAAGATTTTAACCCTGCTTTATCCATATCTTGAGCATTCGTCGTGTGTGTTGTGGTTTTCCGGATAAATATTGCGATAAAAGTTTTGGTGGAAGATGGATTAAGTGTTTTTGGATATGATATCATAATTTTTTCAAGGAAATGAGGACTCGGCATTACAGTCATTACTTATGTTAGCGTCGGACAGTGTATTATCCGCTCTACACGAAAATTGAATAATAATAAAAAAAAAGGCGAATGCTTGAGAATTCGGATATCAAAAACAGAGGACTGCGATACCAAATGCTTTTGGATTTTATAGAAATAGGCATGATTTACAGGTAATTTTTGCACAATTAACAAATACTTTTTGAATATCTTAGATTCTGCCCTTTAATGTCTTTGATATTGTCTTTTAAAATCTTCTTTTTAATATCTATGGATGCTCTATTTCAATATATATATATATATATATATATATATATATATTGTAACCCGCGAGTTACAGCTAAGAGCCTTCCAATAGGCAAAACTTCTCGCGTTAAAGAATATAACTCAGAGAAGTTGCATCATAAGGGAGAAATTGAAGGGCGCAAACTCCGAAGCCTCCCACTAAAAACTCTATCGCGAATAGTGGGAGTACGAACTGGAGCACGGTCCATAAAAAGGGCCGCACGAGCCGAAAACGCCAGTTGGGGTGTTGCGTGGGTGACGCAACAAGGCTCAGGGAGTACCTTGAGAGAAGATAGAGAATTATATTCTCGACCCTTGTCTCATACATCTCTCTGAGTAAACCGGGAAGTTTTGAGTCCTTAGAATTTTTCTAAGTCCTTAAACCTTCTCTTAAAAGGAAAGAACCTCTAAGAGCGGACAGAAATTAATTTCTTTCTCCGGTCTACAAGAGGCTACTCTTTCTGAGTTTTTCTTGTGCGTGCCACTCAAGGCCAGAGCTATCTTCCTTCGGGAAATATTTTCTAAGTGCGAAAGCGATCCTTTTTAGAGGCAAAATTTTCAAAGTATATTTTTCTCACAGAGTCGGACTCTGAAAAATCTACTGATTTAAATATTCCATTTTAAAATTTTAAAGTCGAAGTATTCTCCGACAGAGATCGGACTTAACAGAAATAGATTCAAGTGACTTTACACTAGCCTAACAGAAGAGCAGAGCACGGTTAACCGTGTACCCTGGTCGACGAAGTTAGATTTTGTAAATCTTCTCTTGTGCTTTAGTCCCTTAGTTTCTTATGGGCAGGCAGGAATTTATTCCTTTACCTGGACAAGAAAGCAGCTAAGCCTAAAGGCAAGTTTGAGAATATTTCTCGATTTTAAAGAGATAATTTGAAGCCTTCAATAAAAGTTGAGTGAGAGCAAGCCTCTCCAAAACTGGATAAATCCAGATTGCACTCTCTGAGTAATAATTCACTATTCCTACCCCAGGTAGAAGCGCACCTGTAGTCCGAGAGAGACTCGACTCAGGCAAAATTGTAGCGAGCGAACGTAAGGGCCGAGTCCAAAGTGACCCCCTCTGTACCTGACTTCTTGTCTTTTATTGTGCTCATAAGTAGCCTGTTTTGTATTTAGGGATTATTGATATTAGACGTTACGTCAAAACAAAGTAATTTACAGGTCCTTTGCTCTGCAGACCTCTGGATATTAATCCATCATATTTTAAAGGCAATAGCCCTATTCTTCATATAAAAGAAATCGTCGGATTCCAAGTCTGCATAGGAAAGTGTCCTCAGACTATTAGTATTTTAAGAAGGTATCCTTAACCTAACAGGAAAATATAAAGAGAGAAAGAGAGACAAAGTTAAAATTAGAATTCTTTTTGAATAAAGATTTAAGTTTGAGAATAGGATTTTAAGCGTGCCATAGAGCAATTTATAGTTTGAGATTATTTCAGCTACGGCTTGACAAAATTTAAGTATACTGATTTTGAGAATAGGATTTTAAGCGTGCCATAGAGCAAATTATATTTCAAGATTATCTCAGCTACGGCTTGATAGGATTTAAGTACACAGATATTGAAAGATAGAATTTTAAGCGTGCCAAAGAGCAAAATTAGGATCTAAGCGAATAAAAATTGAAAAGTAAAATTTAAGGTTGCCTAAGGCAAATTATATCGTGAATTAGTAAAAGCAGCGGCTTAATAAAAATACGTGTGCGGCCAGTAAAGGCATTTTTCTTTAATTATTATCGAAATTTAGTTCTTAACGTTAGCTTAGATTACAGGGATCATCTGTACAAATAGCTCAGTTTAGGGTTTTATGAATAAACGCCTGTATCTACAAACGAAATCTTATTTCTTCTCCATGCGCAACCCTTTTATAAATTAAAATTGTTGTAACAATATTAAATTGTTACTAAAAGTTAACTTAGCCAAATTCCGGCAGTTACAATATATCTGTCCCATAGTTAAATCGCTAAGATATTAACTAGTAATATCCATATATAGTCTGCTTTCATATATATTTTCCTCCGTGTGAATAATTCGTTTAAATAAATTGTTTACAGTAATGAACTTGTACCTTTAATCAATTGTGTATGTTTCTTAAGTATATATGCATTACTTCTAATCAATATCAAGTTTGCTTAAGCAATTTTCTTTACATAAAAATTCATGTTTTCAAAATTGCTAATTTTGCACGAAATAGAATTTAAAAATCTACGAGTTTGAGGACATTATAAATTTTTTTCCTTGATATTTCTTTTTGAAAAGCTTCAAAATCCGTCAAGAAATAGAGCCTGTAGAGGATTATGAACAGTAAATTCCTGGTTTTGACCACTGTGAAACAGTCCCGCAAAATGGTTTGGTTAATTTAATCAAACGGTTTCATGTCTTCTACAGCAAACAAAACATTTAGTTGGGACAACCAAAGTTTGGTTCGGCCAACCAAACATTTTTCTCAGTGTACATTTCTCTGGAACGGGCTGTAATTTTTTTAAATTTATAAAAATTAGCTTCGAGGTAATTTTAAAATAAATTCCAATGATTTCAACAGGATGCCAGTACAATGATTGGCCTTAAATAAACATACATTTTTTAATTGTCTTAAAATTCGTTTCCACTTTTGTGTATTTCCCTTATACTACATACTATTATCAAATTGCAAAATTTTATTTTTGAGCTTATAAATATAGTAAGTGTATTTAAAATTATTTACTGACATGATCTAGAAGCAAAAATTGTGAATTTATATGATTTGAATATGAATATATAACCTAATTTGGAATTACACCCAAATATTGTGAACGAATTTTGTTTCTTACCTTAGCACCATGATCTAATAATTTTTTGACGCAAAGAAATCCAATTCCATTCGCCCCGCCAGTTACAAGTGCACATTTATCTTTTATCTGCATCTGTAAGTATTCAGAATTCTTAGAGATGATTTTAATTCAGTCCTTAGTTTTTCATAGTATGTAAAAAACATACTGCTCGATTTCGGTTTTAGTAAGAAATGATATCTATTTTAAAACTCTTTAAAATTAAGAGTTAGATTATTGGAAAATTCCTGCTGGAATATACCGTGCTATATATATGCTGAGGTTCTCCTCTAAACTCGCCGTTACTCATTAAGTAGTCAGTTTTAATTATAATGAAGCTGTGTACTTGTAATTGAGAGCCTGATTGGAATTATCTTACACAATTGCTTCAAGCAGATGTATGTGAGAGGTTGCAAAGGCCGCGGAAATAATGCATATCAATGGATAAAGAAACAAATATCATGACAATACAAAGTCATGAAATAAGGAGCCGTCCATAAATCTCGTGGCGCGTTTTTCTTTCGATGATATTGTTGTATCCTTTTTCACGTCAGGAAAATTTTATTCAAATCTTTATTTAAGCAAAGCAAAAATGCGTCACGAGATTTATGGACGGTCCCTAAGTCACAATTTTCAGTTTTTTGGTTCATTAGAATTATAATGGGCTGTGTTCAAAACTGGCTTTTTCGAGCGTTTTATCAAATATTTGTTAACATAACACAAAATTTACATCCTCACTTTGTGAAAATATGTAAGTTTACACAACGATAGATGGCCCTTATTTTTCACTTTTTGAATTTCTTCGCTTTCACCCGCCAATTTGTTTGAATGCCACCAAAAATCTCCTTTAGATTTAAGCGAAATCAGTTAATACCCAGATAACTATCGTGCGTCGCACTTTACTCGCAGGCGGTGAGTCTCACGTCGTGCGTGCACAAATGCTGCGTTCTCGACACACCGTGCGTGATAAAAACTTCAGGGAAAACGGTAGGCTTGGCTGCGCACATAAATGACTGCAGCGACATCTATAACAAAATCAAAAATACAGTCTAGTGCTCACTGGCAAATATAAGTACAAACTCATACCCGAAAATCGGTAGTATTCTGTTGGTAAAAGATTTGACCTGTTAGAGAGAGAAACTTAGCAGCGAGAGAAAAAGACAATCTTCAACCATTTTTATTGCACCCACGCGTTTCGTTTTAGTTCCAGTTACTCGGCTTACCTGCTCATTTGCAGGGAAGTGTAGAAAATTGACAAAAATATTTTGTCTATACAATCCGCGTGAGAAATAATGTATTGTCATCCCATAAAACAAAAAAATAAAATTCGTAAATTTGTACATATAAATAATTATTCAATAATTTTTATAATCATAAAAGCTACTTTTATGACCTCAGATATAGGACTTTTTCAAGTTTTCTAGGACAAAAATTAATTTTTCCAGGTACCTTTCTGAAAATGTGTCATATCGAAGTTTCTCATACGCCCCCAAATTCTGATTTTATGGTCAAAAACCGTTTTTTGGTAATTGTTCATTTTACCATGGTGAAAAATGAATCGAAAATATTTTAAAGTTTCATATTCTTCCAACTTTAACGACAATTTAATGACATTTCTTCCAATCCAATAATTTCTTGCTGCAGATATAACGAAAGTGAGTTTAATTCCTTGTGTAATAATCTCTTTTTGATTAGAATTAGTGAAAATTTAAATAAGTTATCGCCTTTTAAGCTAATTTAGGTTTATTTTTCAATAAAGTAATTAAAGAGTTGAATTTTTAACGAAATAATTGATTTGTTTAGAAGACAGTTCAATTCCCAACAAAAAGGGATAAGTTTTTTACAAAACACTTGAATTTTCTACCTGCCAAAAATTAATTTTGAAACAAAAAATATTCATGTTCAACAAAGAAACAAAATTTTCAACAAAATAGTTGAAGTTTTAACAAAATTCCTGAATTTTCAACGTACAAAGATGAATTTTTAACAAAAGCTACGAGTTTTCAACCAAGAAGATTAATTTTCTACATACGTTTTCAAATGAATAGTTGTATTTTCAACTGAAAGGAAAAATTTTCAGTGAATAAATACTTCAAACAAATAGTTGAATTTTCAACCAAAGATGAATTTTCAACTAAAATGATGAATCTGCAAGCGAGAAAATAAATTTTTAACAAAGGATGTCAACTTTTAACCAAGAAACACAATTTTTCAACCCGGAAGACGAATTTCCTACAATGCAGTTGAATTTTCAACCCTGAAATATTAATTTTCTACCAAAAAGACGAACTTTCAACAAAATAATTTAATTTCCAACTAAAGAGAAGAATTTTCAATACCAATAATGAATCTTAAATAAAAATTTTTTTCAACAAAGTAGTTCAATTCTTAGCCCAGAAGTTACATTTTCTAACAAAAATGACGAATTGTCAACAAATAAAGATTTTTTAGTGAAAAAAGAAAAAAAATTTCATCCAAATTTATGAACTTCTAAGTCAAAAGACGAATGTTTTTTTGTAAAACAATTGCATTTTCAATCCGAAGTTTTAACCAAAGAAGAAGAAATTTCGATCAAAAAAATTAGTTTTCTACCAGTAAAGACGAAATTCTAACTGAAATAGATCAAGTTTCAACAAAAAATGGTAAACTAACAATTTCAGGTAGAAAATTAACTTGAAATATAAAAAAAAAAACGAATTTACAACAAAATAGTTCAATTTTCATGCAGACATTTTAACCTTGAAACAAAAAAATTGATTTTTAACAAAGTGGTTCAACTTTGACCCAAGTACTTGAAATTTCATTGTAAAACAATCACTTCTCAGCCAAAAATTTAAAAGTTAAATTTTCAATTGAAAAAGATAATTTTCAACGAATAATGTAATAGTGGATATTTCAAACACAAAAGGATGACTTTTTAATCAAATTGTTGAATTTGCAACCAAGCAATAAAATTCTTACATAAAAGTATGATCGACAGGAGGAAACAACTGAAGGAAATAAATGAAAATAAGAGGCAAATAAATTACTAACAAAAACATTATATCAGGGTAACCCTATTCTTCATTTTCAAAAATCTCTAACTTGACTCTGACCAATTTTTCATTTACCCTGGCCATTAATATTCAAATCCCAGAATCTTAATCTTGGAACATTTTTAACATACAATCTTTTATACACGGAATGACACAATTTAAAATTAAAATGTGAAATTTTCTAATTTATTATCCCAGACAGTTATTTAAAGTACCTCTTATAGCAATTGCCTGTCTTTTACAAGATTTTTGTCAAAATTCCTGACTTTCCCTGGCCAATAAAATTCCTTGATTTTCCCTCTGATTTCCACGTTTGTCCTGACCCACAGCTACACTGTACAAATTGTGTGGAATAACTCAGTCAAATTTTAACATAGTCTAATTAGTAGAAATTCATTGTGAGCGGAATTAAAATTTGTTTCAATATATTGACAGAAAAAAATTATTAGAATTGAAAAAATGTTAATGAAATCGTCGTTCAGGTAGAGAAAAATCGGGAATAAATAAGAAGCTTTGAAATATTTTTAATAGTAGCTTCGTTATTTTCACCGCGATAAAATGAACAATCAAGTACTAAAAAAGTGTGTGAAAAATTCAAGGACTCTTCCAGCTTTTTCCAGGTAAAAAAATTCAACAAATTTTCCAGGTTTTTAAGGATTTCTAGGATGCTAGACACCTTGCATGCTCGTAAAATACTTGACTTATTTCAGAAAAACTTTCTACTGGATATGTGGATCACTGAATGACAAGTAGAAAAGGGCATGCGTATACGGTGAGACACATATGAAGAGTCATTCTGCTACATATCGAAACAATTCTTCGTAGAAACTAACTTTTGGTTTATATTTCTTATTGTTTCGTATTCTTTTTTTACCTGCCTAATTTTTTTCATGAAAAATAAGAGCATAATTAAATAAAAATAACTAATATTTATACATTTTATTATGTATACTATTACGAATATCAAAATTGAAATTTACACGCTTATATAGGACATTGAGCGCCTTTTATGGAGATTATTTTTCTAGTAGAACAATATTGAAATCAATGTTATTATCCTGAGTTTTAAGAAAAATTCATACTTGTTTTAAAAACTAAAAATGTCAAACTACTATTTTGTTGAGAAAATCGCAAAACGTTTCCTTTGCACAATACGCTGAATACGCATGAGAAATAAAAATGGTCAACATAATGTGATGCTTACATTTACAAAATGAAATATGTGTCATTTTCAGACTAGTTTTTTGTGCTGAATTCGAACCAATTTCCCATTTTTTCCCACACGTCAGCTTTTTCAGATTTGTTGAAACAACGCTCTTATAGAAAAATGATAAATCGTATTCTAGTTGAGTGTAGATAATTTTTTTTAAATAAAAGCAATGACATGATTTGTGTGCGATATTTAAAGCAAAATCCAAAAACTACCTTCTTTTTGCGATGACTCGAAAGATTTTCGCAAAAATCACAAGAAAACTTCGAAAAATAAGGTTTCATTAAAAACTTCATACTCAGACAAATATTTACTTGAAATAAAATACAGGTAATTTTTTCCATTTTTCAAAAAGAAATTTCACAAAGTTTGTAGTGTTTCATATATCAAAATGCACACAAATTTTGTTAATTCTTTGAAATCTATCACGAAAATTTACTTGAATTTGCTTCACAGTAAATATCAGATATTTTTATCTAAAGTTGCATAAACACGTTGCAAGCAATAATTGATAGCTACAATTACCCGAATTTGGATAATTTTATTATTATTTTTATTATTATTATTTTTGAGAAGTTGTAGGCTCCGGAAGCTACGATCATGGTT
>CAKNYM010043325.1:0-41054 GCA_932195095.1 Andricus curvator
TATCACGTTTAACGGTATGAATTTGTGAAATCAAAGTTGACCAAGAATTTTGTGAAAAAATAATCATAATAAAATATATAGAGAAGTTTTTTTATCAAATTCCTTACAGAAATTTTCACATTAAATTCATAAAGGGACACTAAACACTATGCAACTTACCAAGATTATATTACACCGTGATTATATTAGATTGTTAATGTCTCATACCCAATTATGTCTGTTTGAAATCATTTTGTTTGCAACAATAAATCTCGCCGAGTTTTATAATATCTAATAAGATAGGTATGCTCAATTACTTCAATTTAAATCAAAAGAATAATTTTGCTAAATTTTTTTTACTAATTTTTTAAGCAAAATTTCCAGGATATAACCGCATATTTTCAAAGTATTACAAATAAACCATGTTTATTTATAATGTTATTGTTCAGTATATAAACTATCAAAATTCCTATTTATCACAGGCTATCTTATTATGAATTATACTTCTTTAAATTCGGAATACACATAAGCTTCATACTTAAAAGATTTGTGACGCTATTTTGAAATTTTTTGGTGCAAAAATCTTTCCGATCAACTTAAATATTACTGGATACTATATCATTTTGAATGCGCAATTCTATAAGAGTTTAATCTTTATGGCTTAAAAACTATAAATTATTTTTGCTTCAAAAGCTTATATTTGAAAATCTTTTTTTTGAAATTACCTAATTTTAGGAGGTTTGGAATTTCAACTTTCACAATGTTGTAGTTTCCAATTCAAATATTTGAAATTTCACGAAAATTTTGCTATTGAATATTTTAAAATTTCTTATTAAAGCCTTGATAGTCAGATTTAAATTTAATAATTTCAGATGTAAATATGAACTAATTTCGAATTGAAAATGAAGAAATTGTGCAATTGCAGACATTGGCATCAAATTATAACACTCTTGTTTTATATTCTTATTCTTTAAATTTTCAATTTTTCATGTTATACTTAAAAATGGTCTGATTTTCAGTTAAAGATTTCGGCGAATAAATAATTCCAATTTGAAAAATATTTTATTGGGAAATTTCAAGAATAAATACTAGTTCTAAAGGAAATGTTCAAAATTAAACGATTTGAAATCAAAAAATTAAAAATTTTATTGTATAAAATTAAAATAGATAGAAATTGAAATAATTGAAATTGATGCGAGAGTAATTGAAAACTTTCTTTAATTCTGAATCTTCACAATTTCGAAGTACTGCGAATTTTTATGTTGGACGCTAAATGTTAAATGTTTCCATTTCATAAATTTTAATTTTGCAATTAAAATTAAATTGGTTGAATTTTGAACATTATTATTACGTACTAAAAAATTATTAATTTATAGACGATTTAAATCTACTTATATATAATAAAAAACATCTCTGTATTTTCCTTTATTAGACACAACAATTTCCTCATCCTACTTATTATATTATTAAAACAGTAATTACAGAGGTATCAGCCTACTAAGTACCATAAGTAAAACATACTCAAAAATACTTATTCGTAGGGTAATGGCAATCACAGAAGAAAAGATATGGGAAGTCCAAAGTGGATTTATGCCAGGAAGATCATGTACAGATCAGATATTTAGCCTAAGACAGGTCACAGAAAAAAGCTTGAGAGTAGGAAAGAAAGTTTTCTGTGCATTTATTGACCTAGAAAAAGCATTTGACAAAGTAAATAGAAATAAACTTTGGGAAGTCCTTAAAGAGTACGGAGTAAATGGAGGGCTCCTGCAAGCAATAAAAACAATATATACAGGTAGTAAAGCGAGTGTAAGGGTAAATGGGAAACTGAGTGACTGGTTCGATATTATGCAAGCCGTCAAACAAGGATGCGTTATGTCCTCGTGGCTATTTATCATATTCATGGACAAGTGTCTAGGAACTGCCCTCTTCGATGAAGAAGGTGTAGATCTCGAAACAGTCAAGGTACGTGGGTTAGCTTTCGCAGATGACAAGATTGTTATGGCAGAATCAGTCGAGGACTTGCAAAGAATGTTGAATAAACTTAATACAAGCATGAAGAACATGGACCTCAAAATTAACGTAAGTAAAACAAAAATAATGGTGTTTGAGGGAAAGAGTGAGAAAACAATATGCAACATTGTCCTAAATGATGAGAGATTAGAACAAGTTGACAAGTACGTATATCTAGGTAGTCTATTCACTAGCGACGGAAAAATAGATGGGGAGTTAGATAGGCGCATAAATAAGGGTAGACAGGTTATCGGTAGAGCAGGGTCCATCCTAACAAATAAAAACATATCAAAAAAAGCTAAAATGGCCATACATAATTCTATATTCGTACCGACTGTACTATACGGTAGCGAAACATGGACATGTAAAGAAAAGGACAGGAGTAAAATTAACGCGATCGGCATGAGACCTCTGCGCACAATATGCGGGAAAACACTGATGGACAAAGTCCGAAACGAGACAATCCTCAAAGAATGTGGTACAGGAGAGACACTAGTTGACATATGGGAAAGAAATCAGTTAAGATGGTTCGGGCATCTTGAAACAATGAAAGATGAACGACTGACCAAACAATTGTATAAAGGTAAAGTAAATGGCAGAATGCCCAGAGGTAGACCGCCGAAAGAATGGTTAGAATCTGTAAATGAGACATTAATCCGTAGAGACATAAGAAGCCATAGAAACACAAGAGCTTGCATGAAAAAATGCATGGACGTGAAGGAAGCTAGAGTAGTATGCCAGGACAGAAAAGTGTGGCGACAAATAGTTTGTAAACAGAGTGACAGTAGAATGAATGACGCCTGAAACAAAGACCTTGGATACTAATGGGCCCAAGTGGGGAACCATACATATCAATTTTGTGAGGCTCTTCACTTGGGGTGATAACTAGAGAGAGTGATCAGCAACCTGGGTCGGAGCAGTGTTGCGGAATAAACGTGTCATTTATATAAATAACACGAGAATTCCAGATCAATCTAAAATATCTATACCTAACACTTATATACCTATCTACCTCATACCTATATACCTACCTACTTTATGCCTATATACCCACATACACACTACCATTTTCCAACCGAGCAAGTCACGCCCACCCCGAAAGGGAAATGGCTTAATGGTATAATAATTATAATAATAAAAAGTCAATAGATTTCTTGCAAAAAGGTTTGCTAATTCTCATAGACTTCCGTTTCTGTTCATATGTAAAAAAAACGGTGGGTTTGCCAAAGAGAGCATATTTTTTTTCTAAACCGGAAGAAATGACGATTTTTTAGCGGGAGCACGTAGAGAAAGCCGGGAGCCAAAATTTTTATAAATAGTGGCCACACTGAACCTGTTTTTTTTTTATAAACATTTTTTTATTTTAACGCCTTTAATTTTTAAATATTTAGTCTTGAAAACTGCATTTTGAAATTCTTTAAATTGTAAATGTACACTTACAAATAAAGACCAGCAATGAATTTTTTTAAGTTTAGATTTTAGAATTAACTAGCCACTCTTTCCATTTTTAATTGAAATTCAAAAATCTAATCAGAATTTTAATTGACTAATATGGTACTGTTTAATTGAATTACAGAAAAATTCAATGGGATTAATTTAATTAATTTTTAACGAAAAGTATACAAATGATTAATTTAATTTCTCATATTTAGTAAAATTATTCTTTTAATTTGAATTGAAGTAATCCCGCATACCTACATATCTTATTAGACATTATAAAACTTGGAGAGATTTAATGTTATAAGAAAAATGATTTAAGAAAAAAATTAGCGGGTATAAGACGTGAACGGTATAATATAATCCCGCTACGTTGTATAATGTCTAATGTTCCTTTGTAAATTTAATTTAAAAAATTTTGTAAGGCAGTTTAGAAAAAAAAATTCTTATATCTTATTATAATTATTTTTGCCCAAATTTCTTGGCCAACTTTGATTTCACAAATTCATACCGTTAAACGTGATAAATTTTTTTTCATCGCAGATATTTTTGGTGGATTTTTTTTGTGAAATATTTCTTTCTATATCCAATTAAAGCGAAATTTGTAGTGTCCAGTTTAAATGTTTTGAAAACTGAAGAAATAAAAAATCGGGCCTTTAAAACGATCAAGTTTTCTCAACAATTTTTTTTATTTCAATTGATTTTATGCGTCTTTGAAGTTAAAAAGCTTTATATTTGAGAGTAATAAACTCCATGGGAAATTTGCAAACCTGAACCCAAACCGTTAAAACGATTAATTTTATTGTGGGAAATCCCCGCAATTATATTATTGTAGTAGCACTGTTTACAATGTCCAGTTTCAATAGTTCAGGTACACCCGCCTCCTCATATAGCCTAACGTCTAGACTCTAGACTCTAGTCTACACCTGTTTGTCTTATGCGCTCTCTTTCGCCGACCCCTGTCAGCGGGGGGTCCTTTGTACTAATAAGGAGTAAAATACAAAATATAAAAATTGTTAAATTTCACAATTAGTAGTTCAATAATATTTTATTTGAAATCTACGGTTCTTGGCGATTTCAACGATATGTCACTTGTGTTAATAAGTTGAAAATTAAATTCCTTTGAATTTAATTTGAATTGTTTTGAATTCCTATCAATTTATTCTGGATTCGTACAAATTCACTTGGAATTCTAACCAATTTTTTAGAATTTTATTCTATTATTCTAATGTTAGAAAAAAGTTGGTCACTTTTAGTGACTTTTTGAGTTAGAAATAAGTCACTTTTGCTCGTTTTTTGGTCTAAATTGGTCATTTTTTTCAAGTGAATTAGAATGTGTGAGTAAAATTTTAATTACCACGTTTTTTGAATATATTTTTCACATAAATGTATTAAATCATTTAATTTTAACATTTTTTATATGTTTTTAGTTGATCAATATGACTCTTATTTTTTTATATTTAATTACAAAAGTTTCAAATCCATATATGTGGCAAACTTTAACGTCGTTAAAATAGTGTCTTTGTAAGAAAATTGCGTTACTGTTTTATTAAGAATAAGATATCAGAAAGTGAGGCTGGGACTTATTGAAAAGTAATATCACTCCATGCAAACTACACTGTTAAAAATTTTTGTAATTTTAATGTACATTTGATATACATTTATATATTGAATCTAAAGACTCGGTCTATGAAATATTCATTAAAAGGCTGCATATTAAATGTCATATACATGTACGTTGATCAATTCTTAGGAAAGTCAAGTAATTTCACTTTACACGTAAATTAAAAATAACTTTGGCAGTGATTTTTAATTCTAAATAATAAAGCATAATATTTTTTCCTAGTTAAACATAAATTATACTGGCTTGTACGTGAATAACTTCAATTAATGTGGACATTTACAGTAAATTTTAAAGAAAATTCCAGCCGTACGTTGCACTTTGATTGTAAATAATAATTTAGTCGATGAATTTTAGGTTATTACTTTAGTTTTAAATATTTGACAAGATTTGGGTGCATAAAAGAACTGTCAACATTCACGCACTCGGTTTTACGATAACTGTATATTAATTCTACAAGATGATGGTATATTAAATTTACTACACGTATATGCATATTGCTTGCATTACATTTATAGTAAAGTCACTGTAGAAATTTCTAACAGAGTAGGGATCTTAAAGTTATATGTGGTTCATTTTTTATTTTAAGACCCATCTCTTGAGATACTTATATATTTTTTAATATATCAGCATCACAACTGGGAATTAGAAAATGCTGTATTCAACCGAATTAGCCCTGAAATAACGATATGTTATTCGAATTAAAAAATTGAAAATTAAAGCAGAAATATTCAAGTTTATGTGAAATTTTATGAGCAAATTTTTCAGTATTTTTATCAAATCCACTGCCGTAGCTTTAATTTATTGGTTCGCTAAAAATTTGCCACATTTGAAAACTTATTAACGAACATCATAAATTTAATTTATTTCTCAAACAGTCGAATTTCTCCAAATTATCCTTAAATAATTTTGCACTCCCAGTCCAAAAGTATGACATCCCTATAGCTTGATTTGAAAACTCATCAACAAACATCATACAATTTTTTTACTGCTTAACCAATTTGCTTATGAAAGTTCATTCAAAATACTATTTTTAAAACACAAAAACCAGAATATAAAGCATTTTCGTGGAGTCAATCTAAAAAAAAAAAAAATACACTAAATTGTATTTGCTTAAGTGTCGAAAAAAATGTTTAAACATGAATTCGGCAAATTGTAAAAATAATTATTCTTCATTTAAAAAAAAAATCTCAGCCAAAATGTTAAATTTTCAATCCAAAAAGACGAATTTCTGGCAAAACAGTTTAGTTTTCAACCCAAACTTATGAATTTTGAACAAAAAAGCTTAATTTTCAACACAAAAATATGAATTTCCTACCAAATTAATTACATTTTCAACTGAAAAAGATAAATTATCAAACAAAAATTCAATAGTTACATTTGCAGTTTAAAAATTCATTCTCAACTAAATAAAAACGAACTTTCATCAGAAAGGTACAAATTTCAAACAAAGAAATAAATTTTTTACCAAGATAATGAGTCTTCAACCAAAAAAATGTATTTTTAACAAAAAAAAAAATTGTAACCAAACAGAACATTTAAAAGCTTTCTAAGCATTTTGAAAGGTCTCAAAAGAATAAATTTTTTTTATTAAAATTCATAGGAAAACTAAAAATGAATTCTTTTTTGAAAAATTAATTTTTAAAAATATTTTTGAAAATTTTCAAAATAGAATCTGGAAGGTTTTGAAGCATTTTTTTTTATTTTGCCGGATTTTTAAAAAATTGTAGGGAAAATTCAGTTTTAAGGTAATAAATAACAAAATTTACATTAGATTCCTGGAAAATTTTTTTATGATTTTTCAAAAAAAATTTTTAAGCGAATAATAAAAAAAAATTCAGAACAAATCTCGATGTATAAATTAATGTTTTCAGCTTAAAATTGCCTGAAATTATATAATTTTGAAAATTTATACATTTTTTGATTGATTCTTTAATGTTGAATTATTAAACATTTTGGCTCAGACTTTTTTCTTTATCGACTGAAAAATATTTCTTGGTTAAAAATTCAACTCTTTATATAAAAATTCCTTTTTTTTGTTTGAAAATTAGTCTGTTTTGGTTGAGGCTTAAGTTAATAAAAAGAAAACAGAAGTGCCAGCAGTAAAACTTGTGGAGACAGTAATATCAAACATAATATTTTTGAAAGGTAGAATATTTTTTCTCAAAATTTGCCGAATTCAGTTTTTAACTTTTTTTCGACACTTAAACAAAGGCAATTTTCTGTTTCGGTCTCTGTTCAAAATTTCTAAAGTTAGATTTAAAAAACGACATTTTTGAGATTGTCTCCATATTCTGCTTTTTATGTGTTAAAATAGTATTTTTAATAAACTTTCATAAATAAATTGGTTGAGCAGTAAAAAAAATGTATCGTGCTGTTTAGTAAAAATTAATCTTCTTGGTTGAAAATTCATCTTTTTGGTCGAAAAATTAACTATTCCAGTTAAAGTATGATCATTTCAGTTGAAAATTCATGTATTTTTTTGAAAAATCTTCTTTGTGGTAGAAAATTCATCTTCTTGGTTGAAAAATTAAGGATTCCAGCTAAATATTCATAATTTTAGTTGAAAATTCATTTTTTTGCTTGAAAATAAAACTGCTTGGTTAGAAGTTAAGTTAAATTTGTTTTAAAAATAAATCTGTTTTTTTTGTGGAAAATTAATTTTTTTGACTGAAAATTTAACTGTTCCATTTTTAATTGAAAACTTATATTTTTTAGTTTAAAATTCAGCTTTTTGTTTGAAAATTGATCTTTTTGGTTGAAAATTCAACTATTTGGTCAAAAAATCATCTATCTTTTTGAAAATCCAAATTTTTACTTGAAAAGTTACGAATTTTAATCGGTTTAAATTGAGTTTCGTATAGTGCCCACATTAATTTTACCAAAATATGCACTGAATTTTAAGTATAAGTAGACAAAATAAAAATTTGTTTGAATTATTATTCAAATTCATGGACTTTAAGAGACAAATTCAAAAAATGGTTAATTATGTTTTTAGTATATTATTCCTAGAATCTGAAAAAAAACATTATTTATAATAAACTCGCGAAACTGTATACATATTCCGAGTCGATTTTTTTAATATATAAGAAATATTTGAATGGCTCCATGCTATGAAAAATTATACCTGGAAAAAATTTGAGATACCTGGAAAAAACCTGGAATTGTCAGGGAATTTTTCCCCAGGATTTTAGTAGACACTAGACACCCTGTATTAGTTTAAACTTAATTTGAGAAAAAATTATTGTTAGTTTTTCCAGGAATTTTGATACCAATTTTTTATTAATTTAAAACATTCAAAAAGGCTTAAAAAGCTTATAAATTTTGTGTTTGCCATCTTCAAAAACCTATATTGTGTTTTAAATGTTTTGAAAAATCTGTTCATGCTTTAAATTATTTTGGAATCTTTTCAAACTTCTAAATATATATTGAACTCACTCGATTATTTCTCAAATTAATAATTGTTCAATTGTCATTTATTGTTTAAAAAATTTCTTCAATCTTTTTAAATATTCTCTTCAAATTAATTTTTCAAAATATAAAACCATTTTAAATATATCCAGCAAACTGAAGATTTTTTTTTTATTTTCTTAAAACCTTTAAAGATCCTAAAAAGCTTCAAACTTTTATTTCGAAATGTTCAAAAATCTAAATTTAGTTTTTTATTTTTCGAAATCTTTTCCAGTTCTAAATTAAGTTTGGATCTTCTCAAAACCTGGTAAATATCTCTTAAACTAAGTCGATTTTTTTCCAAATTGATAATTGTTGAATTGTTATTTATGCAACAAAATTCCATGATTTCACTTACATATTAAAAATTGGTTAAATAGAACAAGTAAAATTGTAACGTTCAAAGATTAAATTTAACACTCTGCAATATTAACGATTTAACACTTTCTATTTCAAATAACAAGTCAGTTTAAAATTGTTTAGTTTTCAATATTTGATTTATAATTGCTTATTTTAAATAAAAAGTAAAATATTGCTAAATATTCAAAAAAATGTCTTCTTTAATTAAAATTTTTAAAATTAAATGGGTTAAAAATAGAATACTCTAAATCGAAACGATATTTGAATAGGATTTGCAATTAAATACAAGCGTTTAATTTGTCAAATTATTTAAAAATTAGGAATAGTTTATAAATAATATTTGGATGTTGGTGGTGAAATTGGCTTTAGGGTCACAAAAAACTGAGGGTCGATACAACTCCTTTCTTAAACATAGTTTATAAAGTTTCAATCGAACGTTTACATTTGTTTAACTATACTAAGGCTTTCAAATTGGAAAATTTCTATTTTTAACATTAAAATCTATAACTTGCTTAATTTTGAATAGATTCAGAATCGTCCTGTAAAGTCATTTAATGTTCAATTTTCAATAATCGAACTACAGTTCAATGTGATTTATTACAATATGAACAGTTCTTTGTAACAGTGTAATATTGTTTTTAAATTGAAGTTTCTTGTAGAAACTTATATATCAAATATCCTACAAAAATTGGCAGTAAAGTACAAATCGAAACGTTGATGGGGATTCTGAAAGTATTTTTTGTAAAACTTTATATCTTTTTGTTTAAATTTGTATATTTCTACAATGAACTACCAGTATAATAGTATATACAATATAATTTTAATTACAGTTTCCCAGTATTTCAACTTTTGTGAAATCTTGTATTTTTTTTACAGATTTGTAATGTTCTACAATAATTTACGTAAAATTAAAAGTGTTTTTATGACGTCAAACGCACAAATTAAAAAAGTTAAAAATTTTATAGTTTTCTGTAATACCTTGTTGATTTTTACAGCAAAGTAGAAAAAAAATATTAAAAAGTTATACAAATTTCTGAATTTTAGAAACTTATATTTTATTGTTAATTTTTTTACTTTTCCGCGAGTATGACGAGACAGTTCATTTTAAATAATTTCAAAGTAATATTTTATTTTCATTATAATGCTTTGAAACACATACATTATTTGAAAATATAAAATTTTAACGACTAAACATTACAATTTATAGAACCGTTTAATGTAAAAACATGAAGAAAGTCGAGAAGAAAATGTTTAACATTGATTTTGCAATAAAAAGGGACTTTTAGATTCGATACTAAATAAAAGCAAATTAAACACAAAAGTAAAATACTAAAATTTTTTTAAAAGATTCATAAAGAAAAGAACAGCCTGTAAATTATATATGAACAGGGAATTATTTAGAACCATTATTCTATAAGAAGTATTTTATTGAATTTAGTTTTTCAATTATTGAAATATAACACCAAGAACTCGGTGTGAAGGTTTACTCTCGGGTTCACTCTCGTTCATTTTTCCTCCTTGAAAATTCTAAATTCCGATTCCGTCTCTTTCTTTCGCAAGCGAAAAGGCATAAAGACACGAGGAAGTCGGCTTTCTACAGCGCCGAACATGCGCCCGTGTAGATACAGCTTAAGGCTCAGGTAAGGCTGTAAATAGTGTAAATGATTCGATGCATACTTGTTGATTCTTTCTTACAAATTGAAACGGAGCAGGATTTTAACCATACCTGGCTACGAATATGAAGATTATATTATATTATACTGAAACCGAAAAGTTATCCTACGTTTGGTTTTACAAGATCAAACACATAAATTTACTGAATTTATTATAGAACCTCGGAAAGAACTTCGTCTTTTGTCGAAAATTTAATTACTAATTAAATAAAAATGGATGAAAATGAAATGAATAAAATACTAGAAAGAATTATTTTTTGTTGCGTGACAAATAATTTTGCAATTTAATTGGTCCTATAAATAATTATTTCCAGACGAAGAACTAATAAGTTCATGAGAAATGCAAATTCCAGAATAAATTTAAAGTCATATGTATGTAGGGTAAAAGCAATTCATTTCTTTGGAAAATTAAATGATGATATTGGGAAATTGACCTCTGCTGATTAAGAAAATAATTTAAACATTAACCAATCGCCGATTTAAATTATTACCTAATGACTTTGTTAAGCTCTTCGACTGGGGCTATTGCTAGAGAGATTGATCAGCGACCCTGTGTACCCCCCCCCCTCGTGTAACGCCACGTACTCTTTCCATTCTAACTTTGCTCATATGAACTTCTTGATCCCCGACTGTATAACGAGGCTAGAATCGAGGGATTCAAGCTTAAACAATAATAAGCATCATTATTGTTATAAGCTTGCAATATTATTTCAAAATATTGGTAGAAAAATGTTGTAAAAATTCTGATTGAGATTATAGTATTTTATTTTAATTTATTTATTTTTTGTTAATTATAAATTATTTGTACAGGTGGCGCCATAGAGTAGCCCTTCAATTTTAATTCTGAGCTTTAGTATTTATAATTAACACTCTTTCTGGATTTGAAACCTCAAGAGAGGAAATTATTTTTCATTCACCTCCATTCAAGTTAATACCGGTTGTCTACTATTCAAGGAGCAATTTTCATTCATATCTTTCACGTTTAAACCCACCTTTGGAAAGAAATTTGGGAGACTAAAGAAGACGTAGCATTCCTAGGATTAAGTACTCTCAGTGAGTGGAAATCATGAGGATTTGAAATAATTTCCGACCTACTGCAATAAGTTCCTTGAAGGTACGAAACTAACGCCTCCGTTTAGGGTTTCAACTCCTTACCTGCCTACCCGTAAATGGTCTGTTTCGAACATTGAGCAGATACCAAGCCCTACTTTAACTCACTCCTGGATTCGTACCGGGTCCCTGTTTTACTCCTATATTCTTCTTCACTGCTTTTTCCTTTTTTTTTTTTCCTAATTCCGGTCTCATTTCCTGCTTCTTCTCCTTACATTCGCCATCCCATTTAAGTCTACCCCCTCCTTCACTAATTTCTTTTTTGCTTGTTTACTCTAATATTCTTTTTATTTCTCCTATCATTTTTGGTATCGCTTCGTGTAGATTTATTTCTCCCATTTATATATTCTTTACCTTTTCCTGCAATTGTTCTTTTCCTTCTATCTGCTAATTCCCTCGTCCTGCTCTTTTTGCGTTCAATGCCTTTTTATTCTTATTACTTTGTTCTCTCTCTAATGTCGCTAGTACCGAGGAGTGATTCAAATCTATATAATCCCCTTTCTCTATTTTCTTGACCTCTCTCACCTCATCGTCAACTATTACATAATCAATTATTGTTTCAAAACTAGAATTATGCGTGGCACGCTTATTAGCAAGCACCATTCAATCGCATAACGTGAAAGCCGATAAACTGAAATTTTTGTCAGATTCTACACTCACGCAAATTTCTTGAGGTCAACCCTTAAATGAATTTCTACACAATACATGTTGGCAACATGGGCCAGAATGGCTCTGTCAAAAAGAAGAAACTTGGCCTGAATTACAATTCCACACAGGTCATGGTCCGGGAAAACGTAAAAATCCTGGGGTACAATTTTTCAACCTGACAGCTTTTAGGAAGTGGTATATATCAGATAAACATTTTTCACTTCGAACACTACATAACAAACTTATTGGTCCATTATCGGAAGCTGAACTTCATGCTTCACATGTTGAGATTATTAAGGGGTAACACCACTCTAGAGGCTGAAAACAAGACTAGCTTTGTGAATGATTTTTGAGAATATTAAAGAGGGAATAGGATTTCTTTTTTAAAAAGGGGCGTTTGAGCATATATAGAAGTATGGAAAAACATTTTTTATTAACATTTTTATACAAAATGGCGCCGATGCAGCTGATTTGGCGAAATGCCTTTTTTTGAAACGTCTCCACGGGCGGACGGATTACTTGAAAAAGTACGAGACCTGGAACGAAAAACCAAAAAAATTCCGAATCTATATACCATTGGCTAAAGTACTACGTAGGGGTTTTTGTTTAAATGAAATTTTGTAAAAATGGCGCGACTTTGAAAAAAAAATCGATTTTTCGCTAAAGAAAAAGGCTGAAAATTGTTTATAAAATTAAAAGTTTACGTCCAATCAAAAAACGGCTACGTAGTACCTTGAAGAATTTAATTATGAAGCTACTGTCCAAACTTGAAGTCAACCCGTTCGCTGATGCCCGAGTAATCTGTCCGCCCAGTTCGAAAAATATGGTTTCGAGAAAAACGCGTTTAAAGTTTTACTAACAGAAAAATCCATGAAATCTCAGCAGCGTTCACTGATTTACAGACACACCTATACTATTTGTGATAGAAATCAGCGCACTCTAGTTGACACCTAAGGAACCCTAATAACCTTCCACTTACCATTTCGACAGGTAAAAGAAATATAAAAGCGTTGGAGTGCGCCGCTGGAGCGCGCAGTACACGCTTCGACATTTTGAACTAAAAAAAAATCGATTTTTTGAAAATCCTTGAGTGGTGTTACCCCTTAAGGCGCTTCCTCAGGCTTGATTTTTAGCCCATGTATTACATTTGACATGTTTCCGCCTACAAGGATGAATTCTTCGATGTAATACTTTAACCACATAATCTCAATGGCATAATACACAACAAGTCAGTCTCCTTTTTTTGAAAAATGGTCTTGTTTTTTTTTTTTTAATTAATCGAAAATGTGATTTATTTATGCGCCTGGAGAGGAGCAATCCGCCACCGGGAAATTACTCACGGTGAACCGAAAACAGGCGCTCCGAATTTATAGCGTGAAGTTTTTCGACGATACTTGAACCCAGGGGGTCGGTCGTAACTCATCCGACCTTCCTATTGTTAGAGCGTTACACGATTCGAGACGGTTGAACGAAATTGATAATTATTAAAATATAATGAAATTGAATTTTAATATGCTGCATTAGGTTCATTACATTATGACGAGACGATCAAAAAAAGATATAAAAAAATCGGTTAATCCGTTCAATTTCTGTTGGGAGTTTTGGTAATTTTTCATTTTATTTAAGATTACCTTCAATATTGAGAATATTGACCGATTTTCCTAATCCTTTCTTTTCATTTTTTTCAAATTATATCATTTTCAAATTTTATCAGCTAATAAAAATTTCATCGATCCATGTTTTGCGCAATTTTAGATACTGTAACAGTATTCATTGTCGGCCGGTGATTTACTTTGGTTTTTATTGAAAGACAAAAGCAGATTCGAGGAGATCAGATAATTGCACATCGGAGTAATTAATTAATTACTCAACTGATGATTAATCAATTCATTATTGCTTCCTCATAGAGGGAGATTTGTAATTACCTAAATTTTCGAATATACTTTTTTGACATATTTTGATAAATATATCTCCTTGCGTGTATGTGTATGTGTGTAACTTTTTTCGGTTCACCATATCTCGAAAAGTAAAAGAGCTATGATCATGAAATTTTGATAAAGTGTAGCTCGGCTTGATATCCAGGTCTAATAGGTACTTTGTACGTTCAAAACAATGAACAGATTTAAAATTATTCAAAATAATTCAGAGATAGTAATGTAGTAATAATAATTCAGATATTCGAGATGATTAAAAATAATGTAAAGTCTTCAAAACAGTTTAAAGAATCCATAAGTTGTCAGAACAATTGAAAAGAAATCAATGAATTAAAAAAAAACTCAAACAAATTTATTAAATTTTATAAAATCTAAAGTATTTACGATGAATTCTGAAGAATTAAAAAAAAAGTTAACAAAGGAGATTATATAACTTTTTATATATTATATTCATTTGAATTCTATATGGAAAGCCAAAGATAAAATGTTATCATATCTTTAAACAAATACTGATATTTCGATTGCGTAGTAATTAAGATAGCGACTATAATTATATAAAGTGAAACATTTTCAACAACGTTCATTAGTTAGACTCTTATCGAATTTCGTTGAAAGTGAATTATTTTATGTAAAAAAAATGTGGATCCGAATTGGCATACTGTGTTTCACCTTAGCAATTTTCCCTTATCCTATTGGTAAATATAATATCTATCATTCAAATTCCGGTTTTATACGTAGAACATTTATTTCCTATTCAATATTGTTCAAATGATAATAACTTTTTTTTCTCAATGTTAAACTGTCTCTATAAAGAATTGATCATCATTTTTAGGCAAGCAGGAATTTTTTTTATTTTCCAACATTTGAATTTTCGAATCGATTCCAACCATATGGTATTGTTCGCACAGCTACAACCATACGGAATGGCTTTTTCAAGAATACTCCCCGGTTGCAAATTCTATGGGATTTGAGTAGAATGATTCTATAGAATTTCTACAGAAAGTCGAGGCTATTCTCTATAGAATTTTTACATGAACACTACGAAATTTCAAAAGTATCAAAACACGAGGAAGGACCTCAGCCCAAAGTTTATCATTCTTTGGACCACTCGTTACATTCCTCAGATCGATCCGGAAAGATCGATTGTGACTTCCGAACAACTTCTACGGAAAAATCTGATGTGAAAGAACTCCCGATTTCAAGGCAACCTAAGTAGAAACTCTAAGTTGTCCAAGCATTGAAAGGTGGCCTTGCAATGGAAGCCAAACATGGACCTCACAATTATTTGAACCAGGAAAACCCGTGGTCTAGGGAAAAATATCCAAGCCAGTTTAATTATCACGCCCAGCAAGCTTTATCCAGAAACTAACATAGTTGAGGATATAGTCAAGAATATTCTGCATTTGGAAATAGAAAGCTGATCACGAAAGTCGTACTTGGAAGCTTGCACTAGACGTTGTACCAGGTCAACAACAACATAACCATCGGGTAATATGGGGCAAAATTCGTCAAGTGTACCCGTCTAAAAACTTGTTGTATCCGATTTTCTTGAAAGTCCGCGAAATTATTGTCCTAGTGAACCTCTTTCAATTCCCCTACACGGAAAAAATTTATCCGTAAAAAAGTCACGAACTAGTAGCGAAAACGAACTCGATGTGAAAATTCTAAAACGGTTCATCACTTTTTTATTACGTGAATAATTACAAAAATATTACGAGTGATTGGGAAAAGATTCTCAGAGCACTCACGAGCTTGCCCGACAAATCTGGGAACTAGAAACTAAGTTCGCCTGTACGTGGCCCACACACACACTCTCCCAAACGCGCGGTGCGTGTGTGCGCTCGTACGTGTGCCTCGAGCTCGGCGGATGAGTGGCTAGAAGTTTTATAATACCTATTTTGTTTGGCCTCGATGGCTGCACGTGTTTACGCACTCCTGGTTTATGTTTATAAACGGGATGGGGTCAACTTTGCACGTAGCAACTTTGCACGTGCCCAACTGTGCACGTCGGTGGCCAGATGGACAACTGTGCACGTCGTTGGTCAGATGGACAACTGTGCACGTGCCAACTGAGCACGTGCCATCTGTGCACGTGCAAAGTCGTCCCTTGGACAACTGTGCACGTGCACAGATGGTACTTGGACAACTGTACACGTTGAAATTTCGACGTGCACAGTTGTCCAAGTACCATCTGTGCACGTGAACAGTTGTCCAAGTGACAACTGTGCACGTTGAAATTTAGACGTGCACAGATGGGCTCCTGTGGACTTGGACGTGCACAGATGTCCCTTTCCCAACTGTGCACGTGCACAGATGGAACTTGCCCAACTGTGCACGTTTATGTCCATTAAAAGAATACAGAGAATTCGGGGACATATCATCTCACATGCGGCAAGTCTCTCTGCGGCATGTCACAACTGCGGCATCTCTATCTAGCGGCTTCTCTCCCGCGCGGCATTTTTCACAGTAAAATTGACATTTTTGCGGCATCTCTCACCGCACCCTTGTGACTGGCCAAAGAAATAATGTTGGTCAAACCCCTACCCCTTTTTCAACGTCTCGTGGGGGCGGGAAGGCACCCCTGAGACTAGCCACAGAAATAATATTGGTCCCCTTTCCACTGGTGAGAGATGCCGCTAGGTAGAGATGCCGCAGGTGTGACTTGCCGCATGTGAGATGATATGGACCCGAGAATTCAAGGAATTCAGAGAATTTAAGGGAATCAGAGAATTCGAGGCATTCAGAAAATTCAAGGAATTCAGAGAATTCAAGGAATTTAGAGAATTCAGGGAATTCAAGGAATTCAAGGAATTCAACGAATTCAAGGAATTCAACGAATTCAAGGAATTATGAGAATTCCAGGAATGAAACCCATTCTGTAAATTCTAAGGATTTTGAATTCTTTGTATTCATAGATTTTATGGAATGCCTGGCATTCTCTGAATTCCTTAAATTCTCTTAATATCATCAATTCTCAAAATTTCTTAAAATTTATGAATACCTTGAATTCCTTCACTTCTCTAAATTCCTTCAATTCTCTAAATTCCTTCAATTCTCTAAATTCTTTGGATTCTCTGAATTCCGTGTATTCCATGAATTCCATGAATTCCGTGAATTCCGCGAATTCCATTAATTCCGCGAATTCCGTGAATTCCATTAATTCCGCGAAATCCGTGAATTCCGTGAAATCCATGAATTCCATAAATTTCGTGAATTCCTCAAGTTTCATGAATTCCGCGAATTCCTTGAATTCCCTGAATTCCATTAACTCCGTGAATCCCTTGTGCACAATTTTCGACTCATGAACGCTAGAATACATGTATTGGAATGCTCGACGGTGACTTCACGATTTACAGCACTTACAATACATGTATTGCAATTTCGTCATTGCAATACCGTGTTTGCAATTTTACCTTACTCTTGTATTGTAGAAGTGTTAGAGAATTCCAAACATTTTTGACAGTGTAGGGCTTATTAAGATGAGAGTATTAAAACTATCTGTGAATTCGATTTTAGGCGTTTTACCGGAGTCTATATTTGTTGGGGCTCATATCATGAGCACTCTGCTTCCTCGTCATGATGAAATAGCAAATAGATCATTTGCTTCCTTAAAGAAGAAGGATTAATTATTTTAATAAAATTGTAAATCTCAATTTTTACAATATTATAACTGATTAAAATTGTCTTAATCTTCAATAAAATATATTAATATTATAGAACAATGGATTTCTTTCGAGTCAAGGAATATTCTGTTTGCATGCATTAACTGTGAATTATGATAACGAAAAAAAGTTTGAAAAATAAAAAAAAAATGTTCAAGTAGTAAAAACATGCTAAAAAAAGCAATTAACATTTTTTGAAATCCTTGTGTCTGATTTACGTTATTAGTGGTAAAAATAAACCGTACGAATTTTATCAATTTATCTGCAACTATTCTCAAGTTATCGTGTTCACAAAAAAGTGTAGCATCAACACACAGAAACACAGAATGTAAATATCTAATACAAGCTTCAGAATATTGTATTAGACATTTATCAACTGACGAAAGTTAAATTAAATGAATGAAAGTTTTTTCGAAAATGTAACTATTACAAAGCTTTCTCTATGAGGAAGCAAAATAAATTTAAAGAAATATTTTCTTGTATTTATAATAATTTGGAATTTTAACTGTTACAAATTTATTATACGTAGATATAAAGGATCACCCTCGTATAAACCCTTACGTAAGGACATAAACGTGCACAGTTGGGCAAGTGACATCTGTGCACGTGCACAGTTGGGCAAGGGACATCTGTGCACGTGCACAGTTGGGCATGTGACAACTGTGCACGCGCACAGTTGGGAAAGTGACAACTGTGCACGTGCACAGTTGGGCAAGTGACATCTGTACACGTGCACAGTTGGGCAAGGGACATCTGTGCACGTGCACAGTTGGGCAAGTGACAACTGTGCACGTGCACAGTTGGGAAAGTGACAAGTGTGCACGTGCACAGTTAGGAAAGTGACATCTGTGCACGTCCACGTCCACAGGAGCCCACCTGTGCACGTCTAAATTTCGACGTGCACAGTTGTCACTTGGACAACTGTGCACGTGCACAGATGGTACTTAGACAACTGTGCACGTCGAAATTTCAACGTGCACAGTTGTCACTTGGACAACTGTGCACGTGCACAGATGGTACTTGGACAACTGTACACGTCAAAATTTCGACGTGCACAGATGGGCTCCTGTGGTCTTGGACGTGCACAGATGGACGTGCACAGTTGTCCGTCCGGCCATCGACGTGCACAGTTGGGCACGTGCAAAGTTGCTACGTACAAAGTTGTCCGTCACCCTTTATAAACTGGTGAGTCAGCAGTCTTTGAGGGTTCGAATCTTCTGAGTTGCGAATTTAATAAATTAATATAAAATTAAATCGCATAAATAAAATTATTCCTCTTTATATTTCAGGCTGAAATTTTCAGGAACTGTTCGTAGGAAATTCGAACTGTTCGTAAGAAACTTCGAAATTTATCCATATATTTCTCATAGAAATAAGGATGTAATGTTTCATTTTTTTATCTCGTATCCGAGACCTAGCTACAAGTTCATGACTTCTTCACGGATAAATTTTTTCCGTGTAAGAGAACGTCTTCAGTACGACGGATCGTCAGCATACAGGGCTTCGAATTTTCAACCTTTTACCGCGCACGCTGATACTCAATTAACCATAACTTCTACATACAAAAGTTATCCAAATTAACTTTTTTATGGAGGTTTTGGAAACGTTTTTTTAACATTTTTTAATTTTAAACATGTTTTTGAGTTTTCCTTCAAGTGCGGCCGTTAATTTTTTTCCAAAATTATGTTTAAAAGAAAGCTTGACTTTCTCCCTGCAAAATGAGCCATGGTCGAAAGTGGGCGAAAGAAATTGTCGGAGATATATAACACTTCTTGCGCGCGGCTTCTGCGTTGCGAGCTTCCATGCTTCGAAAGAGTTTGAAAAACCCGCCGAAAAAATTAGTACGCATACTTGAACAGTAGATGAATATCTTGGATACCTTTCTCGCAACAAAAGTCATTGTCAGGTAATATAATTGCCAGTTATTTTTTGGTCACAAATTGCTTTTATGCTATTTAGCTTCGGCTTATTTCGACGTCATAATACTGCAGGTTTGTACGTTTCCGTATTTACTGTTATTATTCATTCTTATTTACTTTCCTCATTATTTAAAATAGAAATAATGTTACTTGAATACTTGAAATAATAGTAACAAGAATGATTAATTTTTAATACGGATACGAGTTACTATATTTCGAACACTTCCTCACCTTCCGTAGTTGGATTCGCATTGTTACTCAGTGCTGCATCTTAGCTTTTTCTTCTGCTTAATTTTTAATCATGCCAAGAAGAACTATATTGGGTCGCTGTTGTTACAATCCTTTTTCTAAGGATAATCACAAGCGTGATCCCTGCAGTTTGAGAAAAATTTGTGTGACTCTTGAAAAAAAGTATCCCAATATACCTATCGATGCGAAACTGTGCGTAAACTGCAGGAAAGAAATGTCTCAATTTGCATTGCTATCCCCTTTGTATTCCCATACTGACCCTATTGTCGAGAATGATATTTTAATGGAAGATGACGAAATCTTTCCCGATCCTTCAACATCGAAGTTTGAAGGATTTAAAAAAGATTATTCTGATGAAAATCATCACGCCGGAATGGAGGTTCTTGAACAAATAAAAGAAAAATTTCAAAAATCTGCAAGTAATTCTGAAAAAGTGTTACTTTTAACAGTTGCTCCGAAATCTTGGGGTCGCAGAAGATTGGCTAAGGAATTTGGCGCTTCCGAACGCCAAACTAGAAAGGCTAAGAAATTAGTAGCTGAGAATGGAATTTTAACTTCTGCTAATTTAAAAAAAGGTAAAACTTTAGGTACTGATTGCGTTCTGACTTGAAGCTTGGGACTCTACTTACAATTTCACGACTTGGCCCGCGCTTTTCCGCGATTCCGCGCCTTTTCGCTCTACACGAGAAAATTCGATGGCTTATTGGCTTATAATTCGGAAACGCCTATTATTAAGCATACATTTGACTAATTTGTCATTAGATGCTTGTAAACGACTTCAATTCTACACAATTTGTCATTCAAAAACTCACTCAACTACATGAATTTTAATTCGATTTAAATTTCCTCTTACAGTATGATGCCTGGCATGAAAGATTTCGTTTCCGTAAGAAAAGCTGATGGCTCCCGCGAGCACGTTCAAAAAAAATTACTTTTTTCAAACAAAATTTGCTTATCAAAATTCTCTCAGATCAGACCCCCAAATTGCATACTCGCTGGAGCCAGTGGTACGCATACTGTTTGTGTTTATGTCCATCACGAAAACGTCAATCTAATGCTTGATGCTGTAGATTTAAAAGAACCAACCTGCGAAAATTTTTCTCCCATTCAGACTTATCATGATGCTATGAACAGAATTATGTGTAGCGTTCCGACTTCAGAATGCTACTTGAATGAATGCACAGAGCGTGTCCTGGTACAAGCGCACTTAAGGACTTTGTAACATCAGTTCTCGCAGATCAATGTATTGACAGAATAGAATTCCAGACTTGGCAATAAACTGACAGAAGTAAGTTACGCACGGAAATAACAGACGCAGAGGATTTTACTGAACAGCTTTGCGGACGCTTGTTTAAGCTTAAATCTCACTCTTTTACAGCCAAACAACAGTCATCTTTTTTCAAAAACCTTAAGGATACACTGAAAGCAGGATAATTTCTTATCCTTTGTGATTTCGCTGAAAACTATGCCTTTGTAGTCCAGAATGCAGCTCAGTTATTTCATTGGAACAATGATCAAGGTTATGGTTAATTGAGTATCAGCGTGCGCGGTAAAAGGTTGAAAATTCGAGCCCCTGTATGCTGACAACCCGTCGTACTAAAGACGTTCTGTTAGGGGAATTGAAAGAGGTTCACTAGAACAATAATTTCGCGGACTTTCAAGAAAATCGGAGACAACAAGTTTTTAGGCGAGAACACTTAATTCGCGACAGGTCGACCCTAGTGCACAAAGTGTCGCACCAAGCGTTTAAAATAAAATTAGACAGGATTTATCCTAGGAATTGATGTACAGGATCATAAAAATCGACTAAAAAATCAGTCTAGATGGTCCCTGTGCATGGGATAATACTTCAGATCCTTAAAATAATAATTCACCGGATGTCTTCTAGAAAATTTTTATTTCCTTATAATAAATTTAAAGGAGGTGTTTCAGGTTTCAATTGTGTGCAAAATTACGAATGTTGAGACATTTCGTAAACATTACGGTTAACTTCTTCAGGGCTAACATAAATCTGAAGTTTCAGGTGATATTGTTCTTATATATACTCTCAACGATGCCTGTGATTGGAGAGCGCTTCACCGTGGGGCCTGGTCAAACTTGGTTGGCCAATCAAGTCTTTAAAAAAAAAGGGAGGACAGAAAGCCAAATCGGATTAGTATTATATCCATTGTCCCTATTGATGTTATTATGGTGTTTTAGGATTTCGATTGCTTTTCTATGTTTTCTTGGAAAAATATTGTATGCTTTACGATGACGGTTGTTTTGTCAAATAAAATGTTATGTCCTGTTTCGGTATGATGTTCAGCTAGTGATGATTGCGTGAAATTTTTCAGACTGACCTAGGTAGGATGGTGGTCGTTTCTCTCTCTCTCTTTCTTTATTAGGTTGTGTTGACTTGTTTCTTGAGCGTATTTTCCAATTGCTTTATCAATTTGTTTGTGTAATCGTTCTGTATTAGGATTTGTTTAACGTTTTCAATCCCTTTCGTAAGTTATCTTTTTTTGTTATGGAGACAGCTCTGTATACAAGGAAGTTGATGACCGATTGCTTTTGAGATTTTGCGTAAACTTCATGTCCTAATGTGTTACCGGATCTTTTGTGAACCAGTACGTCCAAGAAAGGCAACTTTCCGTTTTGTTTAATTTCTATAGTGAACTGGATATTAGGGTGCAATCAATTGATGAAATCGGAAAACTTGTGTAGTTCATCTAGTCCATGTCTCCAAATGACAAAAGTGTCGCCAACGTAACGGCATAAAAATTCCTGTTTAAGCTTGGATTGGTTGAAGATTTTTGTTTCTAGATGTTCCATAAAGATGTTGGCTATTACAGGTGAGATTGGAGATCCCATTGCTGCTGCTGAGGTTTGTTTGTAGAATTGGTTATTGAAAGAAAAGTAGGCATTATTGAGAAAGTGTTCCATCAAAGGTATGAGATCGGAGGGCGAGATTGCAAAGGATTTAATAATATCGATTGTATCAGAGATTGGTACTTTCGGGAAGAGAGATACTACGTCGAAACTCACTAGGATGTCTTGGGGTTGAATGTGCATCTGTTGTATCCTTTTGATAAAGTCAAAAGAGTCTTGTACGTGCGTGATAGAGTTTCCTGTGAAAGGATTCAGTTCTTTGGTGAGGAAGTGTGCTAGGTTGTAACTTGGTGAGTTTATTGCGCTGACCATTAGTCTGAGTGGAATGTTGTTTATGTGGATATTTGGGAGTTTGTCAAGTTTTGGAGAGGTGGGATTAGTAGGTATTAATTTAGATATTGTTTTGCTGTCAAGTCTAGAGTCTTTTAGAAGGGTTTTCGTTTGTATTCTTTCTTTCAAGAGAAGCAAACTTGTTTTATGTAGAATTGTTTTGGATTTAGATGTTCCCAAATAGTTTTTGAATTATAAGAATTTTGGGACGATGTTGTTGTCCCTGCATCATAGGAATTCACGATGGCTGTTGGAATTCACGATGGTTGCTTTTGTTCACGTTTTAAATTTGATGGCTGGTTAAGGGCGTTGAAATCAGGACCCATCCTCAAAATTGAATTGCCTCATTTTATTTCGTAAACACAGAATTACATCGATAATTATCCAGAATTTCTTGAAGATTATGTCGTTGTTGCCCTGGTCCAACATGTGGTAGCTACCAGACCAACGTTTCAAAACTCAGACAAGTTGGGGAAATTTATAATGAGGTTGTCTAGAAATCCGGAGTTCTTTCAGATCAGTCTTTCCCGTTGAGGTTGTTCAGGAGTCACCTGAACATTGGGTTCATTTCCCGGATTGACCTGAGGAATTCAACGAGTACTTTTGAAATTTTGTAGGATTCATGTTCAAATTCTATAGTCATTCTACTCAAATTCTATAGAATTTGCCCACCTGAGCCATTATGACTACGTATTATAGTGAGACCAACAATATTTCATTCGATCTACAATAATGTTGCTCTAGCATACTAACGCTTAAGAAAATCTAATCCTTTCTTTCTTCTTGCAGAGTTGAGTTCACTGTCCGAAATTGTACCTTATGGCGACCGTGTTACTGGTGTGCCCCTTAGAGGACCTTCTGAAAGAAATCATAAACTTGAGATTGACCTGAATCATCCTCCTGCCGATTCACCTCCTCATGGCAGGTCCAGGTCTCCTGCTGCCAATCGTCCTCCTGCCAGATTCATATCTTCACCTGTAAGTCTCCCTTCTCCTGACAGGCGAGGATGTGGACTTGAACAACTTATGTTCATTCGGCTTATTCCCATTTATAAACCGAACCACATATTCGAGCTTCGAAGATACATTTTTCCTGCCGATAAATCACTTAAGCTGCCACAGGCAGGACCTGGATATATGCCTATGCTAACAAAAGAACAAATTGTATTATCAAACTACAATAGTGACGTTTTTGCAGTATTAGAGAATATGAATGTTTTTGCTGGAATATATAAACGCATCAAACACGATATGAGACGTGTGAAAATAAACATGGCTAGCCGCGATGTTACCCGATTAACTCGAGAAGAAATGGATTTGACTCCAGTAGGTCCCCGAAAACTAATCGAATATAATTATAATGTAGTTAATGTACAGTGTAAAGTGTAAAGTGGGATCAAAAGGTTCAAAAGGATAAATATAATTATATTTAAGATTTTTTACTTGAAAATAAATTTTAATAATTATTCAAATTAATAAAGTTAATATTTTATTAAATCTTTCATTCTTTCATTCCTAAAGCGAATTAAATGTTTCTTTTTTTATTATTGAAAGCAAAATTAACTGATTTTAAAGTGAAATAAATACCTGTTCGAGCTCTGATTCAGACAATTGTTTCATATGAGATGAACGCATAGTGAAGCAAGTCTTAAATGGGAGGAAATACTTTCAATATGCTTAAGGGATTTTAAACATAAAGATATTTCCAGGATAACGTGGGCGAACCCAAGCTTCTAATTTTTCACAAACTGCTTTAATTCTTCATAAACTATGTTTCAATTCAGGGAAAAATATTTCAACAATGAAAATTCTAGTTTCCCTTTTCTTCACCTTCAATTCCTTATTTTAAATTTTTGTAATTCCCTTAAATTCTTTTCAATTCTCTGATTTTATTTAACCTAAAAAATTTAAGATATCTTTAACTTGAGGCTATAAAATGATTCTTTTGATCCCCTTACGACTCTTGGAAGTGTGTTTAATTCTTTTCATTATTTTGAATAACTTTAAGTCTCTTGAATTTTTTTGAATTATTTTATTCCTCCTTAAGTCTTCTTACATTCTTTGCACTTTTTTATTCCCTTTGAATCCTTTTTTATTTTTTCAAATCGTTTTGGATTATTTGGAATTTTTAGAAAATTCTTCTTTGTTTAAACTCTCTGAATTCTGTATAATTCATTGAGCTCTTTTCTATTCTTTGGACTATTTATGAATCCTTTAAAATGTATTGAACTTTTTAAACTAAATCTTAATTCCGTGAATTTCTTTTAATACCGTGAACTAATTTGAATTTTAAAAAAATACTTGAAATTGGGACTTTAAAATAATGTTTTTGTACTCTAAATGAATCTTCGCATTGTGTTGAATTCTTTGAGTAATTTTTATTAATTTTGCATTTGTAAATTCTTTTGAATACTTCGGTTTCTTCTAAATCCTTTAGAATTCTATTAAATTATTTTTAATTTTTTTGAATTCTTTGAATTTTATTAAATTATCTGAATTTGTTTGAATTCTGTTTAAATATTTGCGTTTTTTTTAAATCATTTTTAATACTTATGAATTCTTCAAACTTCTTATCTCTTTCAATTCTTTTGAATTCAGTAAGTCATTTATAATTATTTTGACTACTTATGAATTCTATAAACATTCTCCAACTCTTGTAATTTTTTGAAATTATTTAGAATTTATTTAATTTTTAATTATTTATTTAATTTATTGAAATGTTTTAAATTTTTTAAATTTAAAAATTAAGGATTCATTAAAATTAGACTTAACTACTTAAAACAAAACAAAATGTAAGAGAATTCTTTACATTAATTTAAATTTGTTTAATTGTTCTTTCTCTTGGAATCTTGTAAATTCTTTGAATTATTTTTAATTATTCAAACTCTTTTCAGTTCCTAAAATTCTATCCTATTATTTGTTTTCTAATTTAAAAATTCTTTAATTTTCGCTATTAAAAATAATTCAAAAGAACTCAATGAATTCAAAAGAATTTGTTAAAAATTCAGAAAATTTAAACAAATTCAAATAATTTACGAAAAATTCAAAATAATTTAAAAGTATTCAATAGTATTCTAAAGGATTATCCTATTTCCAACTTTTTTTAATTTTCTCAACGGCTTTGGATTCTTTTGAATTACTATGAATGCTTATGAATTTATTTAAGTCCTTTTCATTATCTGTATTCTTTGAATCTTTTTGAATTCTTTAAATTATTTTGAATTTAAAAATTAGGCATTACTTCAAATTAACTATTAAAATTAGGACTACGAAATAATTCTTTCAATTATTTAGAATTATTTTGATTATAATATTAACCTTTTGTTTAAAATTAATATTTTGTTGCTAAGTTAACTTAAATATTTTTGTTATGAAAAATATTTTTTCTGATAATTTATCTTTTTAATTTAAAAGATCATCTTTTTTTACTAGAAATATTGCATCTTTCTTGGACAAAAATGCAACTGTTTTTTTTTTAATTCAACTATTTCCTAGAAACTTTACTTATTGTTTAAAATTTGTATTTTTCCGTAGAAAAGTCTATTAAAATCCCTTTGGATGAAAATTCAACTCGTTTTTTTGAAAATTTGTCTTTTTCATTTAAAAATTCACCTGTTTTAGTAGAATTTTCATTTTTCCTGGACAAAAATACAACTGTTTGGTTGAAAATTCAACAATATTGTTAAAAAGTCATACTTTTTTGTTAAAAATTTGACTATTTAGCGAAAACTTAATTTATAGTTTACAATTCTTATTTTGGTGTTGGAAAGTGAACTGAAATATTTTTTGGATGAAAATTCAACTATTTTTATGAAGTTTTTTTTTATTTCGTCTATTTTAAAAGAAATATTTCATCTTTCTGGAATGACAATGCTACTGTTCGATTGAAAATTCAACTCTTTTTTGAAAATTTGTCTTTCTTTATTTTGTAGAAAATTTACTTTTTGGTTGAATTTAATATTTTGGTGTTGAAAAGAGAACAAACAATTTTTCTGGATGAAAATTCAACTATTTTGTTTGAAATTTTTTTTTTAATTAAAAATTCATCTGTTTTAAGAGAAATTTCATATTTCTTGGATAAAAATACAACTGTTTGGTTAAGAATAAAACTATTTTGTTAAAAAGTCATACTTTTGGTTGAAAATTCTACTGTTTGTTTTGAAAATTTAACTATATCGTAGAAAGTTTACGCTTTATTTAAAATTCATATTTTGGTGTTAAAAAATCAACTGAAAGCTTTTCTGGGTGAAAATTCAACAATTTTTTAAAAATTTGATTTCTTTTTAAATAAAAATTCATCTGTTTTAAGAGAAATTTCATCTTTTTTGGATAAAAATGCATCATGTTGGGTAGAAAATTCAACAATTTTGCAAAAAGTCATCCTTTTTGGTTAAAAATGCGTCTTTTTGGATTAAAAATTCAATTTTTTTCGTAAAAACTCATTTCTTGGTTAAAAATTCATATTTTGATCGTGAAAGGTCAACTAAAATCTGTTTTAACAGAAAATTCAACCATTTTTTTTAAATTTATCTTTTTGATTTATAAAATCATCCGCCTTGTTAGAAATTTCTTTTTTTTATGAAAATGCAACTTTTTCGTTAGGAATTATTTTTCTTTGCTTGAGTATTCAACTATTTTATTTGAAAGATTTGTTTCAATCACTTTGTTAAGAAATCATTTTTTTTTTGACGAGTTATATTTTTAGTTGAAAATTCATCTCTTTGTTTGAAACTTTAACTACTTTGTTGAAAATTAATCTTTTTAAATTGAAAATTCAACTACTTGGTTAAAATTTAAACTAAATTGTTAAAAATTTATTTTTTTGATTGAAGGCTTGTCTTTGGTTAAATGTTTAACTTTTTAGTGGAAAAGTCTTTTTTTTTTAAATTAATTTTTTAACTGAAAATGTGACTTTTCCATTTTTTTAAGATTGAACTTTTTTAGTTGAAAATTCTCCCTTTTTTGTAACAAAAAAATAATTTTCTTGGTTGAAAATTTCATTTTTGTTGGGTAAAAATGCATCAGTTTCGTGGAAAAATATTTTTTCGCTGAAGTCATATTTTTTGTTTGTAAATTCAATTTTTGTAGAGAAAATTCGTCTTTTGACTTGAAGGTTCAACAGTTTGGTAAAATTTTCTTTCTATAGTGAAAAATCTTTATTTGTTGATAATTCGTCTTTTTGGTTTTAAAAAACTTTTTTTTGTAGAAATTTCATGTTTTTTGGTTGAAATATAAACTATTACACTTTTTGTTGGCAATTTATATTTTTAGGTTGAAACTTCAATTATTATGTTAAAAATTCAAGTATTTTGTTGAAAATTCAAGTATTTTGTAAAAAAGCCATCCTTTATAGTAGAAAAGACATTTTTTTGTTTCAAATAAATCAATAAATTTGAAAATTTTAAATTTGTATCTAAAATACTGTTTTATTCTGTCTTCTATGCAAGCGAGAGTTTCTTCAACAGTAGATCCTTTATTTGTGGGAGAAATACAAAAATGTTCTCCTAAGCTTAAGAAATATCCTACATCATCGGGTATCTTAGTGTCAGTGAGGTCGATAAACCATTTTTTATTTGGTTTCTTTTTGGAGTGAAAATTGTAATATTTTCTTGTAAGCCATTCAAATTTAGCTACAGATTGTTTTATAAGTTATTTTTCAATAAAAAATTCATTGTTTCCAAAGTTAAGAGGTTTTGATTCTATTCTCTCAATATGTCTTTTGACTTTTCAAATGGTAAAATTCACATTAGTGATTTCTAGTTTCAAAGTTCTGATTTTAAAATCAATAAACATTATATTAAAATGTCCTTTACATTTTGGCTTATTAAGAGCAATATGTTGTTGTAAATTAATAATGTGCAGGTAGATATCCCTGTGAACATATCAGTAGAAAACGGTTTTGATTACTTAGCTTAGATAAGGTTTTCTTTTTCTTAATCCAGGTCTGACGGTTTGAAATTATCTCTCCTCCATATTTGTTTCTTATCTCGTTAATAAATCCAATTCAATCAGCAATGGTTTCTTCCATATTCCGAATCTTATTGTATAATTATTGGAAAGATGTTGATTAGGCAATGCAGTAATCAAAAGCGTCTGACTAAATATACGGAAATAAGGATAATTAGCATCTAAAACCTCTATTCATGGAAGCTCAAGAGTGGAAAGGTGCGCGTGGTCACTGACAGTCGTGGCACACGGAGACTATTAGTTTCTCGCTTGAGTCATTCGAAACTCAATATCGAGAGTCGCGCGTATCAAGTAACATCTCGCAGATTTATCGAAGAAAGTACCATCGCTAACTTTTATGACGGCGCGTGACTTTTGGTATGAACCCATCATAGATAAACCCCAGAGCCACCCCTATCAATCTTCTTACGTTCCCAGAAGTCATACTCACAACTTCTATCTACAAGCCGCTCTGAACAAGTCGCGTACTTTTAACTCTTCGTGAACCAAGTAACGAATCATCAAGTTGTGAACTAAGTCCCTTCGGTTTCGGTCCTCGTACGAGTTTCTTTCTGAATAAAGTCTGCCGGTTATACGTTAAAGAAAGAACTCATCTTTGAATTGTTTCGTAATTATTTTTCCAAGTCAATTCTCATAAAACATCCGGTAGAGTTCCGTCGCTGCTCTGCAGTATAGCGGAGATACAATCGACAAGTCAAACTAATAGCGAATTCAGTTATCCTGCACAGATGCACTTCGACTCCTTCTTACTTCTTCTCACGTTCTTCCTTCTCCCTCTGACCTGCGACCGGAGCAGGTCGGAGTGCTCTGTAGTGCACCAGTGTAGGATAACCGAATTCGCTATAAGTCACTTTCCGGGTAAAGCCCGTTGGTTATACGTTCGTGAAATGAACTTAAGAGTGGATTCGGTAGCTCTTTAGGGCCGTGTATCGGTCTACTAGTGAACCGTGATCGTGTATTCTTTCACTACTATAATTGAATTACTTCTGTTCAATCGTGCAAGTATATTCAATCAAACGTCCGGTAGAAATCCGTCACTGCTCTACGACGTATCGGATATACAATCGACAAGTCAACCTGTCTTGCCCTTTTAGTATTAGAAAGGTAATTGTAAGTTTGTACTTTATGTAACTGTTTGTCTTTTCTTTATCTTTCTAATAAATCATCTGTTGTCTCAACTACATCTCATTTATATTGAAAACTTATTTTACGCAATGCCCATAGGATTGTTATTGACTACGAACCCACAAACAAATAATTGGTCATGTCTTACCAACCTGACATAATCAGCAACACTGGTCTCTCTCTTTCTTACTTTTTCCAAAATACCCTCGCCTTTGCCCTGGACGTGACAACGCTGATAAGATGTCTTTCTTCTATCAGCAGAAATTGTAAAAAGAAATATGCGAAAAAATAAAAAAGTTGGGGCTTCCTAGAATCTGAAAAAATTAAATACTACGGAGAGGTTACAAAGCAGCGTAGAAAAACTCTTTTTCATCGCATTCAAACTCAAACACCCCATTCCCACATAAATATTCTTAGCTCAGTATTACTATGTAAGCTCTAATAAAAAGTTGATTCGAATTCTTTGAGCGGAAGGACCTGAAAAAAATTAAATACTTGTGATCAATCCTTGAACAAATAACTTGGGGGTATAATAATTGGGGTTGATATTACTACGTTTGTCCCCCTTTTATTCAGGGTAGATTGTAATGGGGTTCTGAAAAGAACCGATGAATTGTTTAAGAATTGACGATTAGAAGCATGGAACTCCTAGATCCGTGGGTCCCATCTACTTCTATTTCTTCGTCTCGTGGCTGGCTGTTCGGCGATGGCGTTTTTTTCCGGTCGCACGATGATGGATTGAACCCGTGACGTTGATAGGGTATAGTCTGAAGATATACACTCGGGGTTCTTACGGAACTTTGATTCTTGTGATAAGCATTTTTCTTGGCTGAAAATTTCACGAGATACCAAGGGTCTTGCGTCGATAATAAGGTTACACGCTGGGAATTACGTGGCGGCTCAAACTCCTCACTTGTACCGCTGTCCCGTAGGATCCGAACTCGAGGCGTATGGTGGGTGTTTTCAATGATGCGGGGTCCTGCTTTTTAAGAGGGAGGCGTAGAGGCTAATTTGGTCATCCGCGCCCGAGACGTCGCTGGTTTCTGCCGCATATGGGTTTTTAATGGGGGTAGAATTGTACCCTAGGAACTCCGGGTCGTAAGGGGTATCACTTGTAGAAGGGCCGGCGTCGGATTTCGGAGGCGGGCTGAGCGAGAGGCTGTCCGGATCGGCTGGCCGAAAATAGGGCGTTTCCCGGACGAGATACTCGGTGAGATCGTCAAAAGTGTCAATCTTCAACGCTGTGGGACTTAGTGCAGATAAAGATCGGGAAGGCGAAACAGTTTTATCAATGAGTGGGTGGGGGGAGACATCCAATTTGGCTAACACTTCACTCGCGGCTCCTTTTGGATGATGTTCAAGAGTCACTAGGGGCTTGGGCCCTACTTTTCGTTCTCGATGGTAGGGGGATGGGACTCGTATTGTGACGCCTGGGGGTGCACTTGCCTGGGCGGCCAGGGCAGCATTCCGCTTCGCAGCGATGCGTTTTCGCAGGCTGGGCCGATTTATAGTTTCGCGAATAGGATTTTCTCTCGGCATGAGTCAAAATCTCTTCTTGAGGGGGGGAAAAAACACAAAAACTTATCCGCTGCGCATCGCGCACTGAAAAAGCCCCTCACACAGGGGACATTCGATGACGGTATAACACCAAAAAAAGGTTAAAGTTACACGCGTGGGAGCAACTCCGGAGAACGGGGCGTAATTATGGCATTCTTGAACGTTGCATGAAGTCGTGGGGTCGAAGTGAGCGTACGAGTTTCCTGATGCACTGGGAAAACACGCACTCTTCGATGTTGACGTGCTTCGGGGGACGGTTACGGATTCGCCACTTACAGCTCACGCACTAGGACACTGGAGAATTGGGGAGACACTCTCACTGGCCACTTCATCCTTTGGTGTAATCGCCTGGCTGTGGTCCTCCTCCTCGCTCTGAAGTGTGTTGGCCGCTACACGACGCTTGGTCGCTAGCCATTTACGAAGATTTGGGCGGCACCTCTTCTTTTCCGGGACCATGACTTCCATGAGGCCTCAATCCGGGGGTGGGTTTCCTAAATAAGAAGCAACAGAATCGCATGGGGCACAGAAGATTAATAGCCTGGGAAGCAGGAAGGAGAGATGAAAAGCTTCTGTTGAAAATGGTAATGTAGCACTCTGATTCGTGAGAGGCAAGGAGACTCACGATAAAAAAGCACCTCGATTCTTCTACATATTGTAATATATCGAATGCATATTTGTTCATTTAAATTCTTTATAAATTTCATAAATTCTATTTGTTGGCAAGAGTTCATGTAAAAAACATTGCGAATATAATTTCGACAAGACGACTACAAAAATAATTGTTTGTCTGCTTATAAACGCCTACAATGTGTATTTTTTTATGTAATTTGTTTATAAATTTTACGAATTCCATTTTATCACAAAATGTTGTCAAAGATCATCATTCCCAATATAATTTTAACAAGACTAGATGAAAGAAGGATTTTTTCTGCCTATAAATGCCTAAAATGCGCATTTTTTTACTTAATGTGTTTTTAAAATATATAAGTAGTGAGTCATAACAAAATTTTATCGGAGAAATTCATTGTCAATATAGTTTAAAAAATAATGTCTAAAAACGTCATTGGCCATATAACTGCAATAAGATCAGAAGAAAAAACGAAATCTTTTCGCTTAAAAACGCCTTATATCTGAATTTATTTATATAATTTTTTTATAAAATATGCAAATATTAATGCATGGCGAAATTTTCTTAGAAATCACCATTGGCAATATAATTTGAACAAGGTCAGAAGAAAAAACGATTTCTTTTCGCTTAAAACGCCCAAAAGGTGAATTTTTTTATATAATTTGTTTATAAAATGAATGAATATTGATGTGTTGCAAATTTTTTTTCAAAAAGCATCATTGACAAGAGAATTTCAGCAAGGTCAGGAGAAAAAACTATTTCTTTTCGCTTAACAACGCCCAAAATATGCATTCGTTTATATAATTTGTTTATAAAATAAACAAATATTGATACGTGGCAAATAAATTTCCAGAAAACATTATTGGCAATATAATTTTAGCAAGGTCAAAAGAAAAAATGGTTTATTTTCGCTTAAAATCGCCCAAAATGTGCATTTGTTAATATAATTTGTTTATAAAGTAAACAAATATTGATATGTTGCAAAATTTCGTTCCGAAAACATCATTGGCAATATAATTTTAGCAAGGTCAGGAGAAAAAATGATTTCTTTCCGCTTAAAAACGCCGAAAATATGCATTTGTTTATATAATTTGTTTATAAACTGAACAAATAACATTTAAGTGAATTTCTTGAATTGCATGAATTTTTTAAATCCGTGAATACCTCAAATTCCGTGAATTTCTTCAATTTCAAGTATTCCTTGTATTCCGTGAATTCCTTGAATTGCGTGTATTCTTTTAATATCGTGTTTTTCTTGGATTCCGCGCTTTCCTTAAATTCCACGAATTCCGTGTATTCCGTGAATTCTTTGAATTCCATGAATCCTTTGAATTTCGTGAATTCCTCGAATTTCGTGAATTCCGTGAATTTCTTGAATTCCGTTAATTCCGTGAATTACGTAATTTGCTTGAATTCTATGAATTCCTGAAATTCAATAAATTTCCTCAATTCCGTAATTACCTCGAAATTCCTGAAATTCCTTGAACTCCATGAAACCCTTGAATCCCGTAAAATCAAATCACTTTTGCAATTTCCGGGTACCCGAACTTTTTCGAAAACTCGAACCTGTTCGAGAGCCTGAAGTTTTCGGAGCCTGGTCGAAAATCGGGCTTCCGGGCTTTTTGCAAACCCCTAAAGATCAGGTGGTCAACTTACAAGTCACATGCACAGATGGGATACTCCAAACTGTGCACGTGCGCAATTGGAAGTATCCCATCTGTGCACGTAAAATGTTAGTTGGGTACAACACTACTTAAAATTCAGAGTTTGAAATAGTTCTTTCAATTCAGTTGAGATGTAAGCATGTTGATGGTACTTTGGTCAGCAGTTACTTTCGGACATACATTTACTCTGTACTCTTCATTCGAAACAATTTTCTGATTAAATGCTTGAACATGTATTTTTTTGACTTCAAAATCAATTATTTGTGATCTTTTTTTTTTGCGTGGTACTAAATACCATGTCACAGACACTGTGGCACTATGGCAAAAATGAGCAGATTTTGTTATCTGCTTCCGAAGAAGACTGGCTGGGGCAATGATGAAAGAGTAAAGCCTCGAAAACCATAAAACACTGACATTTTATTGTAATTACTAGTCACATAAAACACTTTTATCCGAATTTATGTCGCAACCAGTGTGTTCAAGTTTTACATCTTTTTAAATTAACGGTTTAGAGGAGTGAGGTTTACATTAACTACCTGATAAAACGACGCGATTGTATTTCGGGGACCTACTGGAATCCAAAGAATTTCGTTCTTCTCCATTGCCGTAATATTGTGGAAATTCAGGTCTACTTTCACACGTTTCATATTGCCCTGGATACGTTTATACATTCCACAAAAATAATCGAAATTCTCCAATATTGCAACCGCGATACCATTGAATGTTGATAACACAATGTGTTCTCTGTTTGGTATAATATCATACTGATGCGGAGTTCCTGCTATGATTTTGAGTTTTTTATCTTCAAAAAAAGTGTGTCTTCGAAGTTTGAATATCTGCTGCGAATTTCTACGGGAAGTAAACCGAAGAAATTCAAGTTGATCAAGTCCACAGCCAAGTCCGTCAGGAGAAGGAAGCCTTGTAATTGATGTTAAGAATCTGGTAGGAGGAGGACGCATGGGAGGAGGAGACCTGGACCTGGCACGAGCAAGAAGAGCCTCAATGGGAGGATGATTCAGGTCAATCCAAGGTCCACGACTTCTTGCAGAAAAAGACGAAGGTTCGCCACGTGGAACACCAGAAGCACGGCCCTCATCAGATGAAAATTCCGACCGAGAACTCAACTCTGCAACAAGAAAGAGAGGATTACATTTTCTTTAGCGTTGGAAGGTCAGTATGTGGCAGGGTTAATATTCATTGCTCCAGAAAAAGTTAATAAAACGTGTGGGCACGTATGCCCAACTCAAAATTCCTGTGTAGGAACCTCGAAGGATCCTACACATGTTCCTGTACACGAACCAGTACAGGTAATCTTGACGGTTCCTGTGCAGGAATTTGGCGAAGGAACCTGAACATGATCCTGTAAAGGAACCAGTATGCAAGCCAAACTTTGAATGATCCTGACAGGTTCCTTCACAGAGTGAATTGAGGCGTGGGTTCCTGTACAGGAACGCTAGTAGCTTGGCTTTCCCGACAGTAATATGGATCTTCAAGGGAATAAAAAAAGGCAATTTTATAACTGTAAGCCATACAAGTTTTCGCGATGGCTTTCTGTGAAGGACCCGATACGCGTTTCTGTAGAGGATCTTTCCACAGCACAGAAAAAACAAAGTGTGAATTTAACGCTAATTTCAGGGAACCATTTCCCTGCAACAAAAATTAATCTTGGTAGTGTGAATGGTACCACTACACAAGGTATCGTTTACCTCGGACTTGAGGTAGGAAACGTCACTTGCTGTAAATTGTTTTTACAGCTTTGCTTTACTTTGCTTTACAGTATCAATAGGCAGTAGTTTCGTACCCCACGTCCGAGCGAGATGGAACCCCATCTTGAAATTAGGTGCAACAAAATTTGTCCCAGAGTTTTTACTGTGAGGTTCTTTTGATGGCTTTCCGAACGGGACCCTATATACGTTTTTGTACTTGAACCGGCGCCTCAATCTTCTTCGCAAAAGAACCTATACAGGGGACTAAGGACCTGGGCATACTCCAACGCAAACGCGTAGGCCTAGGTGCGTTCCACTGTGCTAGCACAGGACCGAGTAGAGTTCCATTCTATCCTATGTTCGCGTTCGAGGATAACCAGGCCTTAAAGAGGAACACCAAAATTCATACAAAGAATGGAGAGTTTTTTAAGTGTTAAAGTATCTAAAAAGTATTAAGTATCTCAAATCGCATCTATCTTTTAGAAGCCCCTCTTCTCTATGTCATCCTATCCTTCTTCTATCCACCTCAATATTTCACTATCTCTCTGTCAATCTAAATTCCCATCTTCCGTACCTCGAATATACCTCCCTGGATATAAAGGAGGTAGAAGTTTGCTGATCTTGTAGTGTATTCATCGAATAAGAGTTCTGGCTGCAGCCTGCTCAGTTCTAAATAGTACAGAATCTCTTATGCGACTCGTACATCAACATGAAGTCGTCAATGCTGCCGCGTTTCTATACCGTGCCGCAGATAGAGCCGCAGAGCAGCTTGGCCTCCCATTCGATTCCAGCGACACTATACATGGCCGAGCATCACTAACACGTTTGGTGTTCAGAAGTCGTGTACAGGAAGCAGAATACTCGCTCCTACTAAGAGAACATGCTGACAAGCTCCTTCATGGTCAATCCTACGGCATCATACGTAGAGAAGAGCTCTCGATGGGTCTGTCCAACATGTATCTGAAGTCTGCTGGCTTGAGATCGGAGACTAAGGGATTTCTTTTAGCCTGTCAAGACGGCGTTATAAACACCATAGTTTACCGCGAGCGCATAATGAATGTACCTGTCGGCGATAAAAACTGTCGAGCGTGCAAGCAAAAGCCAGAAACACTTGGACATGTTCTCAGTGGATGCTCAAAATATGCACGCTACGGGTACATAGAGAAACAAAATGCGGCTCTAAAAGTGTTATATTACCATCTTAGGCACTTCTATGGTGTTGATCTATTGCCCGTTTTGCCATACGCCCAGGGGGAACTCGAGTCTACTGGAATTTATCATTCTCCACCACTCAACGTATTAGTGCTGCAAAGCCTGATATTGTCCTTCGAGATCTGAAGGAGGAAGAAAAACGGGCGAAATATCAAGCACTTCTTTTCGAGCTGAGTAAGCTGTACCAAGGCTGCAAAGTCCATCTTGTAGTTCTCATAATCAGCTGTCTTGGATGTATGAAAGCTTCATTTCCTAGCTAAGTCAACAAAATCCCGGCTTGCCAACGTCAGACTCAGTCCAACGCGAGCCGGATGCCGGATGTTCTTCTGGGATCACGTCATCTGTTCCGTCAACACTGATCCTCATAAAATTCTAGAAAAAATGGTTAGCTTTAAAAAAGTATCCATAGGTGAAACTTTTATCTCCAACTGTGCCGTCTGCCGCGTAAGGTCATCCGCGGTTAGAGACCGGACTCCAAGGAACATTGTTGTACGAAGTCTCTTGTGTAAATTTCCTGCTCTTGCTTACCTTCTGGGATAGAAGGAGCAGGAGTGGGTGACGAACACGTTCCAGTTGCGTCGGGATTGGTTGCTTTAAGGAACCATGATCGTAGCTTCCGGAGCCTACAAATTCTCATATAATTAAAAAATGATCTCATCAGTCACTTGAATTACTCCGTGGCTATGATGAAAAAACAGGTTCACCCGAGAACAAGTTGAAAACAAAAATAAAAATTAAGAAATTCGGTAAAGAAGCGTCTAGCTGACAAACGTCACGACTAACATTTTATTTGGCAAGCTATCGAATACAAAAGTTCAATAATTGATTAGTAGCTGAAATCCCTAAATGAATAATCAATATATTGCCAAATTTACTTTAGTAAAGTAAACTTGTGATTTTTTCAATATCCATTATTAAATTGCTCAAATATTACTATTTTATCATTCAAACTCTCAATTACTGTTAAATGTTAGAATTTTTCCTATTGTAATACTTTAAATTTAGCATTTCTTTGTACACTGGGTGTATTTACTATCGTTGTATTTATTTGTGCTCATTTAATACGCACTTTGCTTTCTCAACGGTATAAAACAAATTTTCTTTCTGAGATAGGGATGTTTTTATTAGCGGAAATCTCATCTTCAGAATAACAAAGTTTCCATTAAAAGTTCAATCAGTTTGGACAATTTCGAATAAAAAATAAATATACTGCGATGAAAACCGAAACTTAAATGAGAAATATCATATTTACCAATAGGCTTAGGGCAAATTACTAAGATGAAGCACAGAGTACAAATTAGGATCCACATATTTTTAATTTGGAATAATCCACTTTCGAAGAATTTTGATAAGAGCCTAACTAATGAAGATTGTGGATAATATTTCACTCATTCTAATTATAGTCGCTATCTTATTAGTCCTTATAATTGTTGAGATTTATGGCAATTCATATAGTTATGGAGGACAAATATTAATTACTACGCAATAGAAATATCAGTATTTCTTAAAAATTATGATAACATTTTATCTTTCGCTTTCCATAAAAATTCCAAGCGAATTTAGAAAAAGAATTCGAGAAAATTAAAAAAAAATTTAAAGACTGAAGAAGAAAGTCAAGCCATTAAAAGAACAAATTGTGTCCATCTATCAACATACTCCAAATAAAATTTTCTTTTTCTTCACCTTTCATTCTTCATGCTCAATTATTTCTTTTGAATTCTTCGAGTTCTTCGGGATTCCTTCAATTATAAGAATGAGTCTATTCAATATGGTTGCACTTATTTGTGCTCATTTTATTAGAGCTTTTTATTCCTCATATGTATTAAATAAATTCTCTTTTATAAATGAGAGAAAATTTTTTCTTACCGAAAATCCTATTTTTGGTAAAACCGAGTCACCATCGAAAGCTCAGTCAATGTTTTCTGTTATAACGAACATTTTTCTAGTTTACGATTCCAAATTTAAAAAAATCTCTTTCATAAACAATGTAATCCTTTTTTAACTATATAAATCGCTATTGATTTTTCATGAAATATAATAATTACAATCTTCATTAAAATCGACTGTGAAGAAAATCCGGGAAAGGCAAGAAATCATCTAAATTGACTCTGTATGTAAAGGTCGAGCATATTTTTTTAGATGGTCCTGATTATAGACTCCTAGGATTTTCTGAGTGTCTTCAATCTCAACCTATTCATATGAATATATGAATTCATCATCTGTGAATCCCGTAAGTCCAGCTGCAATTGCCAGGACATCATTCAAGAAACTATCAATGTCAGATGAATTTTCCTTAAAACTTTTTCGTAACATTTCTAATGCAGTTACAAATTTATTTTCTTCAAAATTGTCTAGATCAAGATCTTTTTCATATAACAAAATCGCACAGACCAATTCGATAAGAGAAACTCCTTCCATAATTTTCTCTCTGTAATCATCGCTAACATTGCTAGGGATTATATTGACAGAATTTGTTTCTCGGTTATTATGGATGATAGATAAGACAAAGTATAAACATTATCAAATTATAGAGAATGAGTCATATGAGGCAGTAAAAGTCTCTAGAAGGGCACCCCGTCAAACGAAACAAATGAATCAGATACAGGTGCTCCCGAAATTAGAATTGAAGAATGCTCATAATCTATTATTACTTTATTACTGATGAACCAATAATTTACAAGAACTATAGAACTAGAGAGTCCTGGCACAACTAGAGAAGAAGATTGATATTCACGCCCACGAACTACAATTTCATAAAGAATTGGTTTTTTTTATTGTGGTAGGCTTTTTCCGACGGCTGTTAATAACACAGCTCCACAGAAAAAAGTTGTCTATCCCAGAAACTAAAATAGGCTTACCCTACGTTTTTGAGGTCGCTGAATCCAAATCCGGGGTCCGTTTGGCTCCATCACGTCAGATTTCGTCCCTAACCTCAAAAAACATGAAAATCACTGATTTCAGGTGAAACGTGATTCGTATCTATGAAAGGTGGTCATATCCTATGTTTTCGAGGTTGCTGAGTACAAATTCGGAGTTGTTGTGGTTCTATGACGTCACACATTGTCCCTAACCTAGAGAAAACGGTTTCCCAGATAACATACGTGCCGGCACGTGATCGGCCCGACGGGCTAGAGACAAACGTGCCTGCTAAATGCACGCGTCAGAAGGGCAGAGTCGGAATGTGACCGAAGGGCGGACAACGGTCCGACAGATTAGACGCCCGATTTCATTAAAAAAAAAAAAATTTCAACTACATACCCAGTGGTGCAAAATTTGAGGACGTCTTTACGACATTAAAATATATTAAAGATGTTTTTACGTCATCTTTATGACACGGAGATACGAGGTCTTCGCGACGTCGTAACGAAGTCCTCAAATTTTGTGCACACTGAGTAATCATACACACATTTGTCTTACGTAAGAGCTTCAAAAACAAAAGAGGAAACATGATTTCGTTTTCAGTATCGTGGACACATAAAAAAGGAACAATTTATTCGACAAGCATAAAGCGAGGGTCTCCAGCAGTGGCCGGAGGATTAAAACTCCAAAAAATCTTGTAACCACTTCTGACGATGAGCCAGTTACCAAGAAATCCAAGAACGTCGAAAGTCTGGAGAAGCAACTCCAAGAGTTGGAAAAACTTGCTGAGTCAATTGAAAAGCGTAAAGAAAGTAGCAAACTGTAAGTGAATAACAATAAAATTACTTAACTCATTGAACTTCTCCACTACTTTCCTTTCTGAGAAGCTTTATTTTTTTCCTACACTTCTTACTTTCGTGTAAAGTATCAAAATTACACTTTTCAATATTTATCATTAAAGTGGAGAAAATATAAAAATGTATTCATGTAACAAAATATTAAAAATGTAATTCGTAGACAGGAACAGGATTTCTTACATTAAGGGCATGTGACACAGTCAAATACCTACATTACCGACCTCACT